>JAJOOR010086330.1:0-24170 GCA_036250505.1 Solanum acaule | reverse complement strand
AAAAATTTATTATTCTTTTATGCAAAGTCCAATTTCTATCTATAAAGTGTGCTGTCAAACACATGTAGTTGATTTTTTGTATAGAGGTCCAAGTATCTGTCGTAAGACAAACTCTTGGACGTGCTTCTTTGAAAACCTTCTTCAAAAGCTGTCTTTCTTTAAGGTATAGTTCATAACAATCTCTCGTCATGGTTCTACGAGAAGGAATATGAAATTGTGGCACTGTAACTCTCATGAAGTTTTTAAAACCTTCTTTCTCAACAAAACTAAACGGTAGCTCGTCAACAATTATCATTTTGGCTAAAGCTCTCCTACTTTGTGCTTGGTCAAATTTCCAAGTGCTAATCACCCCTTCCTTTGCTCCCGTTGAAGATGGTAGAAAATTAATTATATTTTGACCTTTATCTATGGTGTCACGAGGAAATTTAGGACATATTCTCATATGATTATTCATTGCCGACGTACTATTAGTCGATGTAGAAGCTACATAAGGTTTCTCACATTACTTGCATTTGGCTTTCTTAGCTCCACTTTCATCAGTGAACTTGTCAAAATGCTTCCAACAAGTAGCTCTAGGTTCCATGTTTTTTCTTTTATTTGAAGTATCAACATCAACTTCAACCTCATTGGGAGATGAGGTGTTAGGTATGTTGTCATTTGAACCTCCACTTTCACTTATCCTACTTTTAATTTGTGTCATCTGTAAAAAAGTGAAACAAACAAGAATAACAGCAATCAGAAAGACGCAGTACTTTACAGTTCACAAATCACACAAATAATCACAAAGTTGCATACTTGCATTAAATGATTAAACTCACACAGTTCAGTTGTGGTTCAAAACTCAGAAAAACAATAATCACGCAATACATTATAGACTTACAGAGTTACGGTTCATTAACCGACTCACTGATCAGTCCCTAACTAACAGACTTAAACAGAATAGGCAGAACTTCCATATAAATATGACATTTCAAACAGATAGTTGCTACTCCAAAGTAATTAGATTTAACATAAAAATCTCACTTCAATCAACTAGACCAAAAAAAATAGAAGTAATATAGAACCAGAAAATCATGTAAAGAGCAGGCAGCTTACGATAAACAATGATATAGTGTGGATAGGCCTTCACAAATTGTTCAGCAGCATACTTCCAATCATCTACACTGTAGAAGCAGACAAGTCAAGCCATCAAACCTAAGCACACTGATCTCTCATCATATAACAATCATAACACTAGGACTAAATTACTTGATAAAAGTATCAGTACTAATAATGCTAGGACTAAAATTATTTATGAAAAATTCCACATTTACAAATGATTAACCTACAAGTTCTAATGAAAATAGAAAAAACAACAGCAATAATATAAATCCACAATATCAGTTTGTACCAGTATGTAACAGCAACAAGATACACAGTGTAATCTCACAAAGTGAGGTCACCTTACCCCTATCTCGGGGAGATAGAGAGATTGTTTCGAAAGATGACAAGTTTCAGTTATAGTAAAATTGAGTTAAAGATTTCAAGTCACCTACCAATAATACCATTAACCATGACAACTAAGTGATTAGGAGCATGACCTAGACCCTTTTGGTTAGACTCCACATCGAAACCACCTTCATCAGCAGGTGTCTCAACAACAGAAAATTCATCATCCAATCTCATACACGTGAACTTAGGGAAAATAGAAAACATTTTTCTCTTTTGTCTTCTTATTTCTATTCTAAATACCCATTTCAGATTTCTTCGATTCCTTATTCTCAATACCCATTTCAGATTTCCTCTCTTCCACTCCATCTTCATCACTAAAGTTTAAACCTTTATCCATTTTCAACGAACCCATTTTCACATAACCACCAAAATCCAACCAAATCAAGAAAAAAAGCAATCAAATAGAAAAAAGCTTTTGTGGGTCAATGAGCAGTGAGCACCGAACTTCGAGTGACTTCGACTATTGAGTTGCGAGCACTGAGTAAACAACAGTTGCAGGCTGCGAGCACTCAGCGTCAGCGAGGAGCCAGGAGCAACGGCGGGCTTGAGACGACGAGCTGAGAGATGAGAGATGGGAGTTGAGAGATGAGCTCAGAGCCGCGGCGTAACTGAGAGTCTGAGACGAGAGTTGAAAGTTGAAACTTAAGGACTACGGTGGTCTCAGTCTCTCAATTTAGGGATTTCTAAATTTAGATTGGAATTTGGCTGGGCATGGGCTATTGGGCTGAAAGTTGTATTTTTATTAAAGGAATGGGCTGAGGTTTAATGAAGGGGTAAAGACTTAAGAATATATATATCTAATTTTGGTTTTTTCGGTTAACCGATTTTTTAAGCTAAAAAATCGAAAATCGAACAGAAAAACTGAAATATTGAAAATCAAAATTGAAACCGACCGAAATAACCGAAATATTGAAAATCAAAACCGAAACTAACCGAAATAACCAAAAAATCAAAACCGAAATTTTAAAAAAATTGGTTCGGTCGGTTTTTTCGGTTTTAACCATATTATGCCCAGCCCTGATTGGGACTAATACTAAAATACTCATGATTCCAACATAACAATTATTAATATGACACAAATGAGCATGCCAAAAAATTGGTAGAAGAAAGCATATAAACAGAAGTAGAAACTTTATTTATTTCAACATTCAGTTTAAACATCCCATCACAAGAATACCCCTTCCTCACAAAAATACCCTTCTTTACTATTACATATTGATCAGATTCAATAATCTGTTTAAAGCCTGCTTTATTAAGAAGAAACCTAGACATCAATTTTTTACTCATGGAAGGAGCATAAAGTACATCTTTCAAAGTTAACATCCTTCCAGAGGTAAAACACAATTTGACATCTCCCGTTCCAAGCACTTGAGTAGTATGTGAATCACCAAGCATGATGGTTTTGGGCTCCTCAAAATGAGTATATTTTTTAAACCAGTCTTTGTCATAACAGACATGATGGTTTGCACCAGAATCAGCCCACCATCCATCAACACACTCAACCATGTTTATGTTGGTAATCACCGCCACAAAAGGTTCTTCGGTAACGTTTGCCTGAGTGTTAGGACCACGTTTTCAGAATCTGCAAAATCGAGCAATATGCCCACTCTTGTCACAAACAAAGCACAGCCCCTTATCTTGAACTTGTTGATTTTGTGCTTGGTGATTTTCACCATTATTTTTCTTGGGAGGTCTACTATTATTTTTCTTAATTTTGTTCTTCTTAGGCTTCAAAGAAGTATTTTTGTGAGTTTAAAGAGTAGCATTATTTGAAGTAATTAAATTTAACTTCGTTGTGATGTTGCTCTCTTCTTTTTGTAAAAGTGCATCTTGACCCCTTGCCTCTTTACCATTGTACTTTTCCACTTTCTCATGATGAGAAATAAGTTCATCATCTTCTATGGAGGTTTCATCAACTTTATTAGGATTCTTCTTAGTTAACACATAAGAAACATTGAGAAGACTTAAGTAGAAAAGTACTTTACCCTTCCATCTTTTGAAATGGTTACCATTGAACCGAAATATCTTGTTAAGGTCTCCCATCTTGACATCCGCGGTTTTTTCAATTGTATCCATTACTGAATCTCCTTAAAATTGTTAGTGAAAAATTACAAAATAACAGAATTACAAGATTACAATTGAAAATAAAAATGAAGAAAAAAAATCTCTTCAGGCTGAGGCGCATATATCTTGCTCTCTTTAAGGAGATTCAAGTCCACTGCAGCAAATGTTATTCACTGGTCTAGCAGTAGTCCTCTTGACTTGTACCCTCCAGGATACAACAACCTTCACAAAGTATAACTCAACAACTCTGGACAAGAGTTGAGTCCAAAGCTCCACAAAAAAGAACACCTCCCTTCAACTAATAAGAACTCTCTTTTTGACAAACTTTATGCACTCTATATTTTTTCTTGTGTATTGTGTAACAAACCAAATGAAGACCGCCACTATTTATAGTTAAGGAAGTCTTCCTAAGAATAAATACGAAGATATTGAAGTAGTAAATAGTGAAGATAATGGCCTTAGGAGTTACATAGGTTACATAATATAATGGAGGAAGAATAATGAAGAATGAATAGCAAAGGCCACCAATGGGTAAGAGTTGCTAATAAGAAATGTTGTAACATACAAACAATAACACCAAATGGAGTGATGCAGCAAATAAGTGCCACCAACGGTCAATGTCAGAAACGTCAAGTAATGGCAATGAAGCCTCAAAACATTGCTTCCAAAATACAATTAAAGTGGCCAATAACATTCTGATAGGAATAACTGCAAGAGGAATGGGAAATATGCACCTTAACCATTATTTAATAAACCAACAAAAGCTATGGTTAGTTTTTTTTAATCTGACATAAAAGATTTGAGAGAAATTCAACGGACCAAAAGAGATTTTGGTCCCTTCCCTGTCGATTTTGCTTCAATTTGTGGACCCTAAGGGAAAATCACAATGATAATTTTTTTAATCATACTCACAAATATCCAAATCAAAAAGGCAAATTTTTGCAAAGATTATTATATACCACACCCTAGGTCAAGACACATAAATTTTTCACTCTTTTCCTAAGAGAATAATAACTTACAGTACTTCTCCAAATATTCAAATAGCTAAACTTCAATATTTAAAAATCAAACTACTATACTTTATTCGTCCACTAAAGTTTGTTCACTTGATTCTGAAAAGCGGTCAACGCCAAACAAATCGGGACATAGAAGAAAGTCGAGGAAACAAAACAACAATCCTAAAATGTACCTTATATATTTTTCAAATGAATTTAACCATTATGCATTGATAGCGAAAATACAGGTTAACTACATATACTCATTACTAAAGAAGGGATTAGTAACGTAAAAATTAAGATTGATTACTTGCTACAACAAAATACACCAATAAAACAAAATTATTTGTATTATCTATGTTATTGGTATATATAAGTTAAATCCCTTAATAATAGACGCTAGATACACAATTACAACATTTATAAATACATGGGCATTGCTATATTCTAGCTTCAATAATTCCAAAATGAGTTTAAATGTCATCTTAACGACATATAAATATTCATAAGAAAGGGGATTAGCAACCTAAAAAGTACAACACTAACCACAGTAATAGAGTCAAAATTATCTATATAATCGGTGAATATAAGTTAAATTATTGATAAGAATGTCTATATATCAATTAAACCCTTCTATATTAGAAGATATATACATAATTGAAACAATAGTGATGAAAAATATACCTAAAGCTTCTATTCGTTTCTTAATTCTCACATTATTTGTCATGTATATGAGTTGCACTATATTTATGTTATCAAGATATATAAGTTAATCCTTCACAAATGGTGTAAAGGCAATACAGGTTTTATATCCTGGCAATAGGATACGAATTATGAGGCGAAACAGGTTATAACAGAATTTGTACTGAAGTCAAGGGAGTGTCATCATGATGAATGAAGATTGGATAAATTATGCAAATGAAATTTCAAATTGCATGATTTATCATGGTTAATAAATCATTTTAAAAAAAACTTCTAAGAAGTCTTTGAGGAAAAAATAATGGTTTGTTGTGAATTATTATGACAAAATAAAAGTAAACACACTTCTGTATGTTCTAATATTACCAAGAAACTTTTGGATATATTCAAATATGAAGACAATAAGGAGTAATTACATTAAAACCTAATCCAGAAGAAAGTTTGCAAATATAATTGGCTTACATTTTACAATTTACGAATAAAAAAATACTCAATCACAGGCAACCATAACATAATCTAAGAATAAAATTGTAAGCAAGCATAAGTCAAAAACTTGAACCAATGCCTAAATTTTGTCTGTTCAGATTTGTGATCAACTGCCTACTCAATCTCGAGAACTCAACAAGTTGAAGATGATGCCTCTGGCATAGGCTTTTCCTTTTCCGGAATGTAGCAACCCACAACCACCTGGTAGAGAAATGAAAGTAGTTAGCAAGTACATAACATGCACTCAAACATCAGTACAACGATGGCACAAAGCATTTGTGTAGTTAATAGAAAGCAACAAGCGATGTGCATGTTGAACAGATGTTACGATTCGAAGTTTGAACCCTATCACAAACAAAAGCCAACTATTTAAATGAATGATAGAGTGGTGGACCTACTAGCCACTATGTTTTGAGCCATGTACTACTAATCTATCCAAAAGGAATTGGAGAAACAAATGAATGAAAGGACAGAGGTAGTTAGAATAACACCTCTACCGGAAAGGAAGCCTTGAGCATTTCTACTACAATGCCACAAATATTACTTCCATCGGGCCTAGACAGTAACACACTTAGACCACCCGTTATTTCAAGGCTATCATTATTGTCTGGCAGCAACAATGAGCCTGATAATGAGATGATGTCATATTGACCCTGTATATAAAGAATAACATCAAGCTCGATGATCAGTTTTAAAGAGGTATGCTAGAAGACAATCAATGTACATGCAATGACCACATTTATAAAATTCAATACATAAGAAGCTTAACAACTTTTGCAATAAACATACATCTAATTACTTGTGCATAATATATATGACAAATCCAAAAGGACAAGCTAAATCAACTGGAAAACTTGTATGACAACTTGTTCTAGATTATTCTAGCTAAACTCTCATTCTAGCTAAAGCAATATTCTAGCTACTCTCATTTTTTTCTATGTCAACAATAAAAATCACAAGGTGATAACCAACTACTACTAATTGATATCTCAAGATGAATAACTAGGATGCATTAAGGAAAATTAGTCTTTGTCATCATATATAGCAGAATGATAGGCTTACACCGTCTGTTGAAGGTTTTATTGTGTTTCATCAACTTCAAGTACATTCATCATACTTATAAAAACATTTCTAACATATTCATTCTTTAAAAGGTAATATAATGAGCTACAAGGAGTACATCTAAGAGGATATACTCTAACGAATTATTTCCCTAATGTCAAAAGAAATTGCTCTGCAAGTGTGTGTGTGTGTGTGTATATATATATATATATATATATATATATAATTGAACACTAAAAAATATAATTATCAAATAACACTGCCAACAAACTCCAATAACATAAATTACACCATATTCATAGACTAACTAAGCATAAACTACTACACATGCGTCGTAATAAAGGCAACATAAATGGTAAATGTCTTTAAGTTGAAACTCATACATACCTTATGTCACAGTTCCACCACCAATTACAGACTCTCAGAGCTTCACACTACATATGACTCTAGTTGCAGATATAATACAAACAAGCCCGTGGTCGTGTTCCTTGTTGTAAGAAGGTTATTAGCTTACATACGATGTCCTATAGCCAAAGTAACAAATTTTCATCATTTTGTCAAGTTAACCAAAAAATTCACAATAGTAAGACATCGATTCAAGTCATCCTTAAACAACAAGTCTAATTATGGCTTTACACTACAAATAACTCCAGTTGCAGCTATGCAAACTACCCATCGTCGTGGTCCTTGTTGTGAGAAGATTATTAGCTTACCTACAATGTCATGTGGCCAAGGTAATGGATTTACAACACTTTGTAAAGTTAACAAAAAATTTCACAAGAATAGGACTTCGATTCAAGTAAGCCTTAAACAAGAGATTTAATTATGGGTAATAAAAATGAGAGAATTTGCATTTCATAAAAATGAATCCGACAAAATAAAGGTAAATCACTTTCATCCTTCTCTCATAAGGAATTTGAAACTCGAGCATCTTGTAGAACAATAACACACAACACAAAATATGCATCAATTGTACAATACACAAGTTGATTAAAGTTTTGTATGTCATACTATAGATCAAAATCAATAAGCAAAACATATTTTACCTCCTCCAATATGCACAAAGATTAAGTGCCGCTTCCATCTTGCTTCAACTGCATCTGCCAACCATAAAAAATTCTACTATTATTGTGATGCATGTATTACATTGGTAAACATTGATAAAAATAAAATCAAATTACTTGACACTTTTCACTTCCCAAGATTAAAACTTCTTGCATTCCAAGAATTATGAAGACATATATACCTAAAGCTTCTTCTTTCTACTTGTTTCCAGAGCACAATGGCCTCCCAAAGGGCTTCTTAGCTGGAATTTTTTAAGAAGAAACAATAGTAAAATCACCACCAGCACTAGATTCTTCATGATTCACTACTAAAGAAATTAAAGCAAGTGTATATAAGTTAAAACCTTCCTATATTAAAAGCATACATAATTAAAGAAATAATAAAAACATATATACCTAAATCTTGTGGTTGGTTCTTCTCTCCAAATCCCTGCGGCCTCCCACAGAAACTTTTTAGAGGGCTTTTCTGAAGCAGAAGCTCCATGAAATTTAGAAATTTTAGTAGGAGAGAGGCCCAATCCATGAGAAGAAGACTTCTTTGGCCGGCCTATTTTCTTCTGTTATTGGGGTTGATGGAAAATGATATTTGCAGGTATCATGTATGAGTTGGTTTGATCTTGTTGGGGGGTTTGAGGTGGGGGTGCAACCATTTTTCCATGTCCATGTGGGGGTGGGGGTTGTTCTTGTTTTTGTTGGTGTATCGGTGGTGATTCTTTGAAATCCATAAGACAAAAAAAGAATTTACTGTAAAAAGGTGTTTTCAGAGTTTGTTCTAGAGAACAACCTTGTTGGGAGGCAAGAGAAAGAATGTTTGAAAATTTTAGGGTAAATCACTGATATTATATTTAAGTTAGAGTTTGACCAGTACATTTTGAATCAAAATTTGAAAACATTTCTTCAAATAAGGTGTTAATGTCTGGTAAAAATGACCAATTAAAATCTTTGGTCAAAATAGTAACAAAATAAAAGTTATGAAGTGTTCAAAATGGTATGTCTTGGTCAAACACAAGTAATCTTATCATTTAATATTTTTCATAAGGTTGATGACTCACGTGAACCAATCAGAATGAGGTAACTGAGTGTTTTTTACACATGGATTATTCATTTTGAAATAGATTTTGAAAATCTATCAACAAATGAGGTGTTAATATGTAACACCTAGGAAAGACAACGGTTGCATAGTTGACTGTTGGTTCAAGTCTACGGGTCCTGCTTACCAACCATATAAGGTTCCACGGTCCGTAGAAGGGTGTTGTAGAAATGGCCTTAAGGATTTTTGGATTTTTGGATCTCTAAAGTTTTCCACGGACCACCAGGACGGTCCATAGAAACTTGTACGGTCTGTAGGAAGTGGTCGTAGAAGGGTTCGTGGTAACGCTCAATGTCCTCTTTAACACCAATTAAAAGGGAAAGAGGTCGTCGTCAATATAAAATACCCAACTAAGAGTCGGGGTCGAATCCCATAGGTAATGGCATGAAGTTAAGAATTTAATTAGAGAGTTAACTAGCAATTAATTTCAATGAAGTTGAAATAGCAAATGGATGGAGAAACTCACTAGTTTTAACAACACTAATTTAGACACCCAATTGACAATATTGAAATATTGACTATTCACGAAACTAATTGACTCTAGGGGTGTGGGAATCAAATGTTTATTTCACTTGGAGTATTGTAGAATTGGTCGTTACAACTAATTAATCACAAATAAGCTAGGTCATCATAATTGATGTCAATAGTCTTTTCATCTCAAAGTATCCTTGCATAGAATATCCTTTTGGTATCATCTATATGTCATCCTAACAACCCAAAACCTTAGATCTGCAATCAAGTACACTAAATTGCAGCTATGGAACAGATTACCCACTTATATTGGTCTCTTTCAAGCACTAATGCAAGATCGAACCTAAAATTAAGTTGGCCACCTTTATTTATGTATTAATCCTCGGCAATTTGTCAAATCTATGATTAACAGCCATAAAACAGAGGAATTCCACAAATCCACTAAATTACATAAACACCAAATATCATAATCACACCCCAAGAGTTTGGGGTTTTAGCCACACATTTCATAGTGTAAATAAATTATACTTTGCTTGAAATTAGCTATGGGTAGCATGAAATTGAACACTTAATAGCAAACCCACTTTAAATTAAACCTCAAATTACTAAATTCAAGTTCAAAAATCTAAAAGAACTCAAAACTAAAAGTGTTCTCACTCAATGGAAAATATTTCTCTCTCAAGAATGTTCATACTATTTATCTCAATTTTCAAACACTTATTTATCTCTCCTATGGGCTATTTATAGTTTCACATAATTTTGCTCAAAAATTAACTTTGCGTCTTATTCGGCGACTTTAGTTGTGTTTGCAAACCACATTCGATGAATCACCAATCTTCCTTCGATTCACCTTTTTCTTGCTTCAGGCTTTAGTTGTTTGAGCCTTATCCGACAATTCCAATCGAGTTTGCTTTTATCAAATCGGTGAATCTCTGATTACCACCTCATGTCTCCCTTTGGACCATCATTTTATCTTCCATCACTATCAAATTCGACGACATCCACTCACTTTGCCTTTTGTCTTGTAGCGGATCGCCATTATATTATTGTCTTACTTTGCCAATTGATCTTGAGAGTTGACTCAGTGCACTATCAACTTTGGTGGTCTCAGGTTTTTGGTGATTCGCCCTTCTTGTTAGGCAATCAACAATGTGTAGTTTGCACTTCTTTTTGCAATTTTTGGTCATTCTTTCAAACATCAATCTTTGCCTTGTCCGTTTACCTTCATTGCTGCAAATAATCAATATATCATCATAATAGGACAAAATTAGGCACTGGGGACACTAATTATTGAGCTAAACAGACTTCAAATGAGTGCAAATCTACCACTCATCAACACCCCCAACTTAAACTTTTTTTTGCGCTCAAGTAAATCAAGAACACAATTAGCTCAATAATGATGACTACAATAATACTCAATGAGAGCTGACATGCAAGATCTATAACAAGACTACTCTCAACAATATGTTGCACTCAATCATGATCAAAAAGCTTGAAATGATGACTAGACGGTCTCAACACAAGCTCAAACTCACTTTAGCTTTTTGTCTAATGCAAGAACATGTTTCAATAAATGCATTCAAGTGCCCTCTCATCAAGAGCGATTTGATTCTCTCTCAAAGCAGATCACAAATAAATAAGGAATCAATGAAACTCTCACTCTCTCAAAAGAGAAACACATGCAAGCTTTGTCCCATAGGTTGCCTATATTTTCCAATCATTATGCAATTTAGTTCATACAAGATCTCAAGGGTCTTTTAGGCTTGTACTGGGGCTGAGGGTTATGGTATGGTCAATTTGGCTCGGTGACTTTACCTTTTCAAATCATTGTTGCAATCATCTTCACCTCGTCTAAAGTTCTTTTCATTCTTTTTTCATTTGAGAACTCAAACATTGACTTTTCACTCAATTTATTTGGAATCCCCTTTATTTCATTCACTTTTATTTTTTCATTTTCATTTTTTTCAACGCATTTTCATCACAATGACTCTCTATTTTTTTATATAAGGAGGGGTTCATTCTTTTTGTAACAAACTCCAAAGTTGAGTTTCATCTTTCTTTCCTCTTAACTTGACTTTCATTCCTCCTTCCATTACACTACCCCAACATAGGATTTTGTCCTAAGTTGGTTATTCAAACATAACAATGCTTCAAAAAGGATTTTTTTGTGAGAAGGTAGGGACAATTTAGTTTAAGAGGCTTTTTTTTGTTTTCCCAACAAATGGGTTAGGCTGAAATGGTGCCAAAATGGATGCACACCATCACAAGGTAGTCACAAAATATTGTGTTCATTTGGGTTCCCTCTTTGAATTGTTGCCCAAAATCACGCCTTATATTCACAAATATTCAAATAATTGGACTAACAAGGCAAATTCTAAGACTCCACATACATTCTTTCATGTAAGACCTTACCACACACGGCACTTCGAAATACACTCATTTAGCACATCCCAAAAGGATCAAAAGTGTATGTGTGATGTTCATAGCAACGCTCACATCAAAACATAACTAGTCAACAAAAGATTCAAAGAGATCTCTCAAAAGTTAAACCACCTGGATTTCATTCTCGCAACACCAATACTCTACACCATGCTAATCATGACTACTATTCAAGACATCGATATTGAACATAATCAATCCTTAGATTGTTATCAATGAAAACTTCAAGCATTTCAAGATTTTCAAAACTCATGGGGGTTTACAAAATGGGTTGCAACAACAAAAGAGAACAAAATAGATAAAAGAGACACACTTCAACCAAATGAGAACTATAATATATATAAGAAAGTAAAGTACTACGTTTATCCGAATTCAAAATAACAAAATACAATAAAAAGGGGGATATTAGCTCAAATATCTCACCCCACCAAAAAGAAAAGAGCAGTGACCTCAATGCACAAAAATATCATAAAGAGATGAAGATGAAAGCACTCCTTTACCAGTTACTGAGATTGACATTCGCCGACTTATTCGGTGAATCTCCAAGTAATATCAGATCGCCTATGGAATTTGTGGCTTAGGAAAATATGGAATTCAGTTTGGTGAACTACACTGTGATCTCCTAATGCACATAGGATAATCATAGTTCTTTCCATGAATATCTCAGAAATTACCAGTGCACCTATGTAGGTGAACTGTAGCGGATTTCCCCAATGGCATCAGCACATCGCCAAGTAGGTGATGATCTTCGCCGAAATTGACAATGAGCAACTAAAATTTTGTGCCCCATTGGGCGAACTTGTTGGTGCTTCACTTACTATACTCGGCGTATCACCGAGTTGCCTTTTCCATCACCCATTTTCACAAGATACCTGCACATTTTGACACCCACGTTATTGAAAACAACTAACACTTGTGTTTCTTCCTTAGAAGTGGCTAATTTAAATTCATAGCAGGACTTGGATATGTTCTTCAATCATCATCCAAATAAACCACTTTAACAACCCCCATATCATGACCTTCTCCAAAGTATGCCTTCAACCTTTGTCCATTGACATTGAATCTCACCCCTTTTGCATCTTTTCCATTGCCATAGACTCGTGAGATAGTGTGCAGACCAGTCCACTTGGACTTGAGATTACCTAGGAAGAGTTTCAACCTTGAATTTATAAGTAGGACTAACTCCCCCAGTCGAAACTCACGAGTTAGTATCTTAGCATCATGCTTCTATTTAACCTTTTCCTTATATAGCGGGGGAGCTTTCATAGGCTTGCAAATGAAATTAGTCTAACTCAAAGATTCGGTGTACACGATCCCTAGAAGTTATGTCCCAATCCAAATTTATTTTTTTCAACACCTAAAGCTTTGTGTTCTAACTTAAGCGGAAGATGACAAGCTTTCCCAAACACTAACTTGTAAGGAGACATAACAATGGGAGATTTGAATGTCATACGGTTGGCCCAAAGTTCATCATCAAGGTTGCTAGACCAATCAGTACGATGGACATTTATAGTTTTGGCTAAGATACTCTTTACTTATGATTAAATACCTCAACTTTTCTGCACAATTATGGATAGTATGGTGTTGCCACTTTGTGCTTGACCCCATATTTTGAGAGGACTGCTGCAAACTTATCGTTGCAAAAATATGATCTACCATCACTTATGATGGCCCTTGGGGTACCAAACCTTGTGAAGATATTCTTTTTAAGAAACTTTGTGACACTTCTGGCTTCATTGTTTGGTAATGCCATTACTTCCATCAACTTGGAGAAATAGTCAACTACTACAAGGATGTAATTTTTCCCAAAAGAGCTAGGGAAAGGACCCATGAAATCAATCCCCCAAACATCGAACAACTCAATCTCAAGGTTTTGCAACAATTGTAATTCATGTCTCTTAGATATACTCCATTGTAACTGACATTGGACACATCACTTGCAAAATGCATGAGCATCTCTAAATATTGTAGGCCAATAATAGTAACATCGCAAAACTATAGAGGTTGGACGAATGCCCCCATGATGCCCACCTGCCGGCGAGGCATGGCATGCTTCAAGAATCTCATTCACTTCCACTTCCGACACAGAACGCCGAATGATACTCTAAAAATGAAAAGTTCATCCCATATATACTTCTTCATATGAAACAAGAGTTTCCTCTTCTGTTGGCTACTCAAATCATCATGTAAGAGCCCACACACAATAAAATTTGCAAAATCAGCATACCAAGGAACATAGGGTGTTGAAATTGCCACTACCGATTCATCATGGAAGGCATAATAAATATCTTTCTCTTCAGCCATTCTAGCATCTTCTTCCAACTTTGAAAGATGGTCAGATACTTGGTTTTCACACCTCTTCCTATCTTTTACTTCGAAGTCAAATTCTTGAAAGAGTAACACCTGTAGGATCAGTCTTGGCTTAGCCTCTTGCTTTGCCATCAGGTATCTTAAAGTTGTGTGATTTGTGTGCCCAACCACTTTAGTACCCAACAAATATGGTCTAACTTTCTCAAACCCATATACAACAACCAACAACTCTTGCTCCGTTATGGTGTAATTCTTTTGAGCATAATTCAACATTTTTCTAGCATAATAGATAGGATGAAAGAACATTTTTTGCGTTGCCCAAGAATAACTCCTCAAGCCCAGCCACTAGAATCACACATCATTTAAAAAGGGATATTTGAATTTGGTTCAATGATTATAGGAGCTGAGATGACTTTCACCTTGAGTGTCTTGAAAGCTACCATACAAGAAGTATCGAAAACAAATGTTCTCGCTTTCTTAATAAGTTTATACAATGGAATGGAAATCCTGTAGAAATCTTAAGTGAACCTCCTGTAAAACCCGGCACGACAAAGAAAACTCCTTATACCTTTTACTGAAATTGGGGAAGGTAATTTTTCGACTACTTGAATTTTGGTTTGATCAACTTCGATACCATCCCCAAAAATTTTGGGCCCAAGCATAATTCCCTCTTTCACCATAAAGTGGCACTTCTACCAGTTAAGGACCAAGTTTGAATCCACACACCTTTTTAACACCATCTCCAAATTCCTTAAACATTCCTAAAATGTATCTCCAACGATAGAAAAATTAGGCATGAACACTTCCATGGAGTCCTCTACCATATTTGCAAAGATTCATAGTATACATCATTGAAAGGTAGATGATGCATTACATAACCCAAATGGCATTCTCTTGAAGGCGAAGGTGCCATAAAGGCATGTAAAAGTTGTCTTCTCTTGATCCTCTGGTGCAATGGAGATTCGGTTATACCCGGAATATCAATCAAGAGAGCAATACCACCCCTTTGAGGCAAGCCTATCAAGCATTTGATAAATAAAGGGCATAGGGAAATAATCATTTTCAGTCCATGAATTAAGCTTTCGATAGTCCATGCACAGAAGCCACTCGGTGACGGGTCTAGCAGTAACTATCTCGGCCTTTTCATTGGGGACTGTCGGGATACCACCATTCTTAGGAAGAATTACACCAGACTTACCCATTGGTTGTCCGCAATTAGAAGGATGACTTCCGCATCTAACCATTTAATAATTTCTTTCTTCACCACCTCTTGCATCGGAGGAATTAATCTTCGTCGATGTTCAATACTTGGTTTACAATCTTCCACCAGATTTATTTTGTGAGTGCATACGCCAAGTGAAGTTCCCACAATATTGGTGATTGACACCATCCTAAGGCTTTAATATAACTTTGCAACACTATTATTATCAAATCCATTTGTCATTGTTTAGGATCACTTGCAATAATTACCGGAAGTGTGTTGTTTGCTCCCAAGAAGCATATTGAGATAAGGTGGGAGCTCATTTAACACTAAATCTAGATGTTCAATGATGGATGGTTTGGCCGGTGGTGCTTCTCGACTAGAGAAATCGAGGTCGAGTCTTTCTTGGAAAGAATTATGTGAGCCCACACCTACAAGAGCGGCCACAACCTCATCATAATTGTTGATTTTGTCTTGATCATAGTTAAGTATAACTTTAGCAAATGATTCCCTACAATATGCTGCATTTCCAATACTTGCCACTGCTTTGTCAATTTTATCCAAGTGAGACACAACATGTATATCAGTTTGGTATTTCATTGATTTATGAATATTGAAGCTAACTACTTCATCGTTGACTCGGAACTTCAATTCACCACCTTCCACATCAATTAAAGCCTTTGCGGTGGCTAAGAATGGTCTACCAAGAATAACCGACATTTCATGATCAATTTCACAATCAAGCACAACAAAATCAGTGGGGAACACAAATTTGTCAACTTTCACTAGCGCATCATAAACCCACCCACCAGTCTCTTTATTAGACGATCAACCATTAAGAGTCTCATATTTGTTGGTTTTAGTTTATCAAGCCCAAGATTATTAAATATCATCAATGACATCAAATTTATAATTGCAGCAAGATCACATAAGGCTTTTGCAAAAGTACATAAACCCATAGTTCATGGGATAGTGAAAGCTTCCGGGTCATCTCTCTTGAGGACTTCATTCTTTGCCATTACCGTACCACATGCTTGCAGTAATTCAATTGTTTCGCAATCTATTACCCTTTTCTTTGTCACCAACTCCTTCATGTATTTAACATAACCTAACATTTAGGTCAAGGCATTCACTAATGAAAATTCACTTTCAAATCTTTCAATATTTCCACAAACTCTTGGAATTTTGCATTGTTTTTCTTCCTAAATCTTTGAGGAAAATGAGGTGTAATCTTGATTTGATGTAATGTGGATGAAGCCTCAACACCACTTTTTTTACATTTGTCTTTGGCTCATCTTCTGCTTCATGTACTTTTGATTTATCCATTTCCTTTGGTTATTCGATATCGAAAATCACCCCTTGAGCATTTAGTTTATCGGGCCTTATGAGTTCTTGTAAGCCTTTTGTCACGCCTCAAGCCTGGGTGAGGGAAACTGGCACTCGGTGCCTTACCTTTGATACCATCACATGACCGAGCGAACCACTCATTTGGAATACATACAAGGAAGATATGCAAGTGATATTAAATGATGTCTTGACCAACAACTAGCATGAGAAGATACTTTTTTTTCTTTATACATATAAAAGTCATAGGTGCAGATGCTATATTGGTGGACCTAGGGGGTAGTATGGGGGACATAACTCTAAATATATAAACCTTATTTGGACATAATCTATGAAACCTCTAACATATGACATGATTTGTAAGTATATCGAGACAAGGCCCCGACGTACCTTAAACCATCTATGTAAATCCTATGAACAAGACAAGATCTCAAATGGAAATGAGGCTCACTGACTATAGTGAAAAACCTGAGAACGATCCATGTCTAGCAACTTGCCATCTGAATGTATGTACCTGCAATATAAATGCAGCGCCCCCTCCCCCCCAACAAAACAAAAAGGAACGTGAGTACATATGGAATTGTACTCGTATGTAAAGAAGATTGAATAGCAAGATAAGTACTGAAAATCCTATAAGAGAATACATGAAACATGTTATGCTAGAAGCACTTAGGGACTGCACCCATAGTATGATTCTATTATATTATAACAACTTATAACCATTTAAGCTTAAGTACCTCTTCTTATCGACAAATACATGTATCAAAACTGCATGAATTGACAGAAACTAAGACATATAATTAAATCCTCCTTTTGGGAATATCTCTATTTCATCATGATACTTTATCCTAACGTATTTCTCACAGAGGCATAGAGGGGAAAATAAGTGTTGAACCAATAAGCCACGTCAAGTTTATTACATACAAGCTGAGGAGTACAAAAAGGAATTTAATATATGGGAGATTTAGTTATAAGAAGATGTGACACATAAATAAGTGAGTTGTGACGATATGTAGCATTTGAGCAAGTGATGTATAAGACATGTGGTGAATATAAGTAAGTGTATTATAAGACACATATAAGCAAGTGAGTATATGAAGCATGTGGAACATAAGAAAGTGGGAGTTGAAGAATGTGATATATAAACACGTGAGTTGCAAATTATGTAATATATAGGAATGAACCATCATGGGCACATGACACATAAACAAGCAAGTTATGTCACGTAAGCTATGAGAGCAGGGATATGTGAACACAATTATGGGGACAGGTGACACATGAACAAGTAACAATGAGAACACATGACACATGAACAATTAACTATGAGGTCATATAACCACATGAGCATTCGAGGCATTTGGAAACTAGGAACAATCCTTAGAATCACCATGCCATGTTTTACCATTCTCACCACGTTAATCGATTACCTTTGGATTTGATTATTAACACTTGGTAATTTGATATGTTATTATACTTAGATAAATATACCTTCTACTCTTTTCTTGACTCTTCATTTATTTATAATCTTTATAAGGCATGTGATACATATGACCAGTTGATCAGTAGAAGAAGAGGATGACCCATTCTAAGCATTTTATCCCTTGGGATGCGGTCCTCATTATTACACAGATTGGGATCGGCCCATGCTAGGTTGTTACCCCTGAGCTGCCACCCTTCTATACCAATTGGGATCAGCCCATGCTAGGCTTTCGCCCCTGAGTTGCCACCCTTCTATACCAATTGGGATCGACCCATGCAAGACATTTGCCCCTTGGCTGCCACCCATGATTATACATATTGCTTCACTTAGATTCTTTAATTTTTGAGATTGTTGTTTTGGTGGTCAAATCATTGTTGAGATTTGGAACTATGGACCAGTAGTAGAAAACTTGTGAATATATATGCACTGGAGGCATCAACATTAACATCAGTAGCAAATGTAACATTTTTATTATTTAGAGATAAATGACACAATGAACAGTTAAACATTTCAAAGGGAAACACATGTGTAAATCAAGTGAAGACATATAACTCCTCAAACAATGAGGTAAGGAATCTCTCAATAAGAAGATGTAATAGCTAAATACTTATAGATGATATGAAATGAAATGGGACATGAACATGGGAACTAATGATGCACATGGGCAGTTTCAAATCAGGGACACGTGTATTCCAACTAACAACATATGAATTGTATAAAGTGAACAGTAATATTCTATGAGGTAACACTATAGACTAAATACAATGGGAGTGGTATCCAATGAAAGTAACATGTGATCATTTGAGTAAATGAAATATATGATCAAATGGACAATTGAAGCAATTAGGCAGTGTATGGACAAAATGTGTATCAAACATATGAACACTCTTTACATGTGTAATCTAGTATCTTATTTATATAAGAGATATATGTGACAAGGGTTCATTCCTTAACAACGAAAGAGATTTTTAGCCTTCCATACCTTGTCTCCCAACCAGTACTATGTATTACCATGATTCAACCTTTCCAAAACCTTAGCTAGGCAGCAAACTCGCAAACCCTTTACTCAAGGGTGCCCTTTTCACACATTGCCTTCTTACCATGTCTACATAATACACGACCTTCTCATGAGGTATCCTGGCACTTCTCGGGCTACAAAATACCCAAAACAGTCTGTAGACACATAATAGGCTATAAGCATGCGCAATCCTCAATTTAAATGGTGTATCACTACAACCTTCATTTCTACCTTAAAAAATACTTCAGATGACTTTCTATTAACGCTGACCAACACTACAAATGATAATATACAACATACAAATAGATTACATTACAATAGGGTCAATATGTAATGAAATAGGCCACTACGACGTTCTCTCAAACACCTAGCGGGCGTAAAACTCCACAATTTTTTAGGAATGGTGTTTCAACACCCAACTGTCCCATACTTATAAACGACACTCTCACTAGCATGTAGGTATAAAGCAATATCCTTTACCACCAATTATTTCAACCATATACCCAATATTATGCTAAGATTCACCATATGTAGGAAGCCCCAAACCTTCCCATAATAATAAATAAAAACTTGGACTCACTATTGCTAATCATTGTACCATGATCCCTACCCATTAAACATACTTTGAACACCCATATAATCTCATCTACAATAGTAAGAGGAGAAAGAATTATTACCTTAATTGGAGAGAAATTTCTAGCCCCCTTTTCTTGAATTCCAAAAAGAAAACTTGGCTGCAATAGCTATTGATTTCTTCTTTTTAAAAATCTCCTTGAAGTAAACCTTTAAATTTCTTGAAGCTAAGAGGAGAGGGTACTGTTTTGGTACTTTTTTGGTATGAAAACCTCATGAACAAATTGATAGAGAGAGGAGAGAAGTTCTTGGTTGTGGTTGTGATAAAATTTTGAAGAGCAAAGTGAAAAATGAAAAAAAATATCTAACATTTGACCTTAAAACGCCCTCAACCACCCTAGGATGCTTAACCTTGAAGTATTCCTGAAACATTTGTCCAAAGTGGGTCCCTCCTTCACATGGTCTTCTTATGGAGCCCTCATTGACTTAAATACATATATAATATGGACTTCTTTTAATTCCCACTTCTAGAATATTTCTCAAATCACGTAGGTGGCTCTTAAGCTTTAGCACATCTAAGCAAGTAGGTGAAGCTCGTAGGTCAAGCTACTAGGTGAAGCACATAGGTCAATCTACTAGGTGAAGCACATAGGTCAAGCTAGTAGGTGAAGCACACAGGTCAATCTAGTACGTGAATCACATAGGTCAAGCTATTAGGTGAAGCACATAGGTCAAGCTAGTAGGTGAAGCACATAGGTCAAGCTAGTAAGTTACTTGATTCAATTCCTCATTTCTGCCCAATTCTAAACAGTTTAACCTTAGCTTAATACATTATGTGTATATATATTCTTGGACCCCTAATCCATAGGCTCGATCATGACCTTATTCTCCTTAGTCATAATAGGTTTGTCGATGCGAACTTGTTCGTACAAATAATGGGGGACATGGGGTGTTACATCACCCCCTCCTTTGGTTCATTCATCCTCGAATGTGTGTTTTAGCTAATAGTTCTTAGCTTTAGAAATTTTCAAATATTTTGGCAGAGTTTCCTTTGTAAAACTATCTAAAACCGACAGCTAACTAGAAACACACATGTACAAGTCTCAAAAGGCATCAAAATAAATGTATCATAAGTAAACAAGTAATCAAAATAAGGCTACTCTTATTCACTTAACATATGAGACAACCTTTAACAAGCACAACTTACCTCAATTTTAATAACATTCTCAGTAACTATACTCAACTCTTCTCCTTTAACAAGGAACATTGTAATACTGCAGCACTTGACCTATGACCCACTCAAACACTATTCTTATCTACTTAGTATCTAACAAAATTCTCCCAATTAAAACTTACTAGGATAGTGCTATGCTTATGTCTAACCAATCAATCATCATCCGACCTTAATTCTCCTTAGCCTTGTAGATTAGTCATATTAGAGTGTATAATAAACCTTTCCCTTTCTAGCCTATTATTTTCATCTGTCTAGTATTAACTTCATAGTCTAACTGACTTGAACCTCTAAAAGGTCAATCTTACCTCTTTTCAAATATTTTGATAACATTTAGTTAATAGCTTGAGTTCATAATTACCTCATCATTTGTAATACCTACTCTAATTCACCCTCATTTCCTTCTTGAGTCTCATATCCTTAAGAGCAACTAAAACTTTCATCATCTTTCTCTCAGCAGGTGAATAAAAACACAAGACTTAAGATTCTAATTCATGGCTCGCATTCTTAGCATATGCATGACCTGATCAGAAATTATTCACTTACCACTCTAGGCTCAATCACACAGAGCAGAATGATTCTTCAAAGCATAACTCTATTGCACGATTTAGAATATGAATCAAAGGAAACATTTCCTAAATACCCCTGTAGCCTCCGTCATATAGATGTGGTCAACAACACACCAATAAAAAGGAATACAAGACACGACATCATAGACTTCCTAGAATATTTGAATTTATGCTCTGATACCAAGTTTGTCATGCCTCAAGCCTGGGTGAGGGAGACCGGCACTCAGTGCCTTAACTTTGATACCATCACATGACCGAGCGAACCACTCATTTGGAATACATACAAGGAACATATGCAAATGATATTAAATGATGTCTTGACCAACAACTAAAATGAGAAGATATATTTTTTTCTTTATACATATTAAAGTAATAGGTGCAGATCCTATCTCGGTGGACCTAGAGGGTAGTATGGGGGACATAACCCTAAATATATAAACTTTATTTGGACAGAGTCTATGAAACCTCTAACATATGACATGATCTATAAATGTGTCGAGACAAGGCCCCGACGTACCTTAAACAATCTATGTAAATCCTATGAACAAGACAAGATCTCAAATAGAATTGAGGCTCACTGACTATAGTGAAAAACCTGAGAAGGATCCATGTCGAGCAACTTGCCATCTGAATGTATGTACCTGCAATACGAATGCAGCGCCGACCCTCCCCCTACCCCACGGACAAAATAAAAAGGAACGTGAGTACATATGGAATTGTACTCGTATGTAAGGAAGATTGTATAGCATGATAAGTACTAAAAATCCTATAAGAGAACACGTGAAACATATTACGCTAGAAGCACTTAGAGACTGCACCCATAGTATGATTCTATTATATTGTAACAACTCATAACCATTTAAGCTTTAGTACCTCTTCTTATCGACAAATACATGTATCAAAACTGCATGAATTGACAGAAACTGAGACATATAATTAAATCCTCCTTTTGGGAATATCTCTATTTCATCATGATACTTTATCCTAACGTATTTCTCACATAATCATAGAGGGGAAATTAGTTGTTGAACCAATAAGCCACGTCGAGTTTATTACATACAAGCAGAGGAGAACAAAAGGGAATTTAATATATGGGTGAGTTAGTTATATGAAGATGTGACACATGAATAAGTGAGTTGTGACGATATGTAGCATTTGAGTAAGTGATGTATAAGACATGTGGTGGATATAAGTAAGTCTATTATAAGACACATATAAGCAAGTGAGTATATGAAGCATGTGGAACATAAGCAAGTGGGAGTTGAAGCATGTGACATATCAACACGTGAGTTGCAAGGTATGTAATATATACGAATGAGCCATCATGGGCACATGACACATAAACAAGCAAGTTAAGTCACATATGCTATGAGAGCAGGGATATGTTAACACAACTATGGGGATAGGTGACATATGAACAAGTAACTATGAGAACACATGACACATGAACAAGTATCTATGAGGTCATATAAGCACATGAGCATTCGAGGCATTTGTAAATTAGGAACAACCCTTAGAATCACCATGCCATGTTTTACCATTCTCACCACGTTAATCGATTACCTTTGTATTTGATTATTAACACTTGGTAATATGATACGTTATTATACTTAGATAAATATACATTTTACTCTTTTCTTGACTCTTTGTTTATTTATAATCTTTATAAGGCATGTGATACGTATGACCAGCTGATCACTGGTAGAAGAGGATGACCCATGGTAGGCATTTTAACCCCTGGGATGCGGTCCTCATTATTACACAAATTGGGATCGGCCCATGCTAGGCTTTTGCCCCTGAGCTGCCACTTTTCTATACCAATTGGGATCGGCCCATGCAAGGCTTTCGCCCCTGAGCTGCCACCCTTCTATACCAATTGGGATCGACCCATGCTAGGCATTAGCCCCTAGGTTGCCACCCATTATTATACAGATTGCTTCACTTAGATTCTTTAATCTTTGAGATTGTTGTTTTGATAATCATAACTCTTCTAAGATCGTTCTTTTGTTGATCATAACTCTTTTGAGATTCTTTTGTTGTTTTGGTGGTCATAATCATTGTTGAGATTTGGAACTAAGGACCAGTAGTAGAAGACTTGTGAATATATATGCACTTGAGGCAGCAACATTAACATCAGTAGCAAATGTAACATTTGTATTATTTAGAGCTTAAATGACACAATGAACAACTAAACATTTCAAATGGAAACACATGTGAATATCAAGTGAAGACATATAACTCCTCAAACAATGAGATAAGGAATCTCTTAATAAGAAGATGTAATAGCTATATACTTACTAGATGATATGAAATGAAATGGTACATGAACATGGGAACTAATGATGCACATAGGCAGTTTCAAATCAGGGACAAGTGTATTCCAACTAACAACATATGAATTGTATAATGTGACCAATAAATATTCTGTGAGGTAACATTATAGACTAAATACAATGGGAGTGGTATCCAATAAAATTAACATGTGATCATTTGAGTAAATGAAACATATGATCAAATGGACAATTGAAGCAATTAGGCAGTGTATGGACAAAATGTGTATCAAACATATGAACACTCTTTACA
>JAJOOR010086329.1:0-21563 GCA_036250505.1 Solanum acaule | reverse complement strand
AGTTCTCCAAATTTGGAGAACTACTATTCACCTCTCTATAATTGAAGAATAGAGAGTGGTTGGAGAACTCATTCTCTATTTTACTCTCCAAATATAGAGAATAGAGAGTAAAATAGATGAGTTGGAGATGGTCTTATGCATCAGTTATTTATAAAAGAGAATGACATATAAAATGGGACGGGGAGTAATTTTTATGACCAAATATATACCCATAAAATTAAAGACGGCTATCTCTTAAGTCTTTATTTCTTTAGATCGAAACTTGGTCAACTCTAGCTGATCCCACAGTACTACCGACACCAACCAATTATATTAATGTTGCCATTGTGCAATGGCATGGCAAATGGGCCATCATCTTTACTACTTACTCTATACTTTATGTCTATTCTTTGCCTAGAATATTTGGATTATCAATCTTTTATGTATTTGTAAATGTAAATATATTTAGACTACGTTACTAATTAATTTTGCTTCAACAGGGCCTAGGAAGTTTCACTTATTTAAAATTATTCATTCCATCAAATTTGGTGTGTTCAATAGCCGCATTAAAAACAAGGATGGGCATAAATATGGGGAAATAAAAAAAAATCAGATTTAATCAAACTAATTCGATTCTTTAGTTTTGGTTTTTTCTATTTTTTGTTTCAGTGTTGGTATTATTTTTTTAAAATTCGATTCTTCAGTTCAATGTTCGATTAAGAGTCTTAAAACTTCGGTGCATCAAAGAGCTGAATTTTTATTAATTTTTTCTAAGAAAAATTAAAAATTATATATATTTATGGACATTTCCTTAAACAAAAAATAAAAGTCAACTAGCAATTAAATCATTCATGAATAAATCAAACTAGCAACAAATTTACAATTCAAATAGTCAACTTCAAATATTAATTTTCAAGAGGAACTCAAATGTATTTTAATTTTGCCATGTATCATGTCATGTAAAGGAACCTATAGTATGTAATTGGAGGCACAATATTCTTGACAAAGGCAAATATGGTATTTTAATTCCAGTGAGACACATCATTTAAATTCTTAGGCGTCTTATACTTTGATTTTGTCCTCATTTTATTTTTCATTCGCACCGAGAAAATGTTTTAAAACAACAAACCAAATCGAACCGAAGTAGAAAGAACTAAACAAAATTGAATTAGTCCAGTTCGATATTCGTTGCACACTTTTTTTAAAATCAAACAAAAGTTTGATAAAATCGAAGCAAAGAACAGAACGACCAACCCTAATTAAAAGGTATATAAGTATCGATGCCAATTTTATTCTGTTTTAATTTATATGTCTTACTTTTCTTATTTATCCATTAAACAATAATTTCATCTTTTATTAGTACTTCATGCGTTTCAATTTATTTAGTTTGATTCGAAATATGTGAGTCATACTAACTAATATTGGGTGTAAATTCAAACATAGAATCGTTAATTTTTTGAAATAAAATTTATATACTTATAAACTATATAAAAACATACACTAAGCCACAATAGTTAAAAATTCTAAGATAAACACATTGAAACAGTGTAACTCTCTGGTTCAAATATCCTACAAGTCAATTTAAGATCACAAGATTCAAAGAGTAGTACATTATTGCACTGTAGATTAAAATCCAAAAGTAAGTAAACTAAATGCAAAAATAAAGTTGACCTGTTGAAAGAGTTGCATATTAGTAATTGTTTTAGATAAAAGTAGGTCATAACATACTTTTTTGACAATAAGATTAAAAGGAGAATTTATTGTGTAGGGTACATAAAATATCCTTTCGAAGTAGTGGATTTAAGATGATCTATATTAGAAAGTAGTGACTATGATGTGGATTTAAGATGATCTATATTAGAAAGTAGTGACTATGATCCATAACAAGCAATTTAATTTATGCTTTAATTACAAGAAGGGACGCCTCTTTAATTAATATCATCCATATGACATCACCTATCTCCCAATCAATGCATAGATTTTTATTTTTGTCGAACAAAAATCTTTACTTTATTATTTCTAAATCGGAAAAGGGTCAAAATTGCCCCTGAATTATGTGAAATAAACCACTTATACCCTTCGTTATATTTTGGGATAAAAAATTCTCCTGCTGTTATCCTAAGAGACCACAAATACCCTCAAAAGTTAACACCCCAAATTTTTATTGACGTGGCAAGCCACGTGGGACTAATCCTTCCACCTAGCGTTGCCAACTAGGATTCACTACAAAAGAACTAGACTTTTAGCGGCGACAGCAGTCGCCACAAAAGCCCAGAACATCGTCACTAAAAGTTTTTAACATTAAATTCTAATTTTGTATTTTTTTTCTTCATTGTTTTTAAAAAACAAAAAATGATATCGATTAAGTAGGAGTTTAAAGACACTGTATGTTTTATTTTTATGTCATATGTAAATGTATAAAATGTACAATGATGCATTATATAGTAGGAGATTTGAATCGAGAAGTAATTTTGATGATTTTTCGTAATAATATTCGATGTTTTTAATATTGATATTGCAAATTATTTATTTTAGAAAATTAGGTTACAATCGAAAATTAATTATCATATTTTTTTGTTGAAAAAATAGGTTTTACTAGCAAATGGTTGTTGGAGCCTTAGTTGCCACTAAAAGTCACTCTTAACTTTTAGTGGCAATATTTTGGGAATTTGTGGCGACTTTGTCGCCACTAAAGGTCAAAGGTCAAGTTCTTTTGTAGTGAATCTTAGTTGGCAACGCTTAGGTGGAGGGATTAGTCCCATGTGGCTTGCCACATCACTAAAAATTTGGGGTGTTAACTCTTGAGGGTATTTGTGGTCTCCTGGGATAACGACGAGGGTATTTTTGATCCCAAAATGTAATGGAGGGTATAAGTGGTCTATTTCGCATAGTTCAAGAGCAATTTTGACCCTTTTCCGTTTCTAAATTGGAAAGGTATCAGTTAAGTCTTGTTTAAGATAGTTTAAATAAGCACATTGATAATAAGAAAATGAAGGCATTGGGTTCAAATTGTTACCTCAGACACTAAACTTAATGATAAGACGAAAACAAAATCTTAGAAGTATTGATTATTGTTCATTTAAACCGTCAAGAATAAACATCCAAGGAATTAAGAAGCAAAAGGAGTAGTTTAACAAGATTCATATATATAGTTTATTTTCATAATTGGAGGATGATGTATTGGAAATTAAAGAAAATACAATGCATATGAAAATCAAATCATACAAGTTTATTTGTTTAATTATAGTTGTAGCATAACAACTTTAAAGTCTAAAGCAACATTATGTATCTTGGCACTGCCGAAGTGTAGCTATTAGGCTACTAGATATTTAAATCATCGGCCATTACCACCGCTACCGGATCCACTCCCTACTCCAACACCTTTGCCAGCTCCAGCACCAACACCAACTCCGATACCAATTCCAATTCCAACTCCGATTCCTCCACCATGTCCACCTCCACCTCCTATTCCTTTTCCTCCTCCTAATCCTCCCCCGGCCCCACCACCTACGCCTCCACCTGCACCAAAACCACCACCGTGACCTGATCCTCCACCTCCACCACCACCTCCAAATCCGCCTCCTCCTCCTACTCCTCCACTAGCTCCGCCTCCAACTCCACCACCTGCACCAAATCCACCACCATGGCCTGAACCTCCTCCAAGACCACCACCTCCTCCTCCACCTCCACCTCCACCACCTCCGCCTCCAGCACCTCCTCCAACGCCACCACCTCCAGCTCCAAAACCTCCACCATGTCCAGATCCACCTCCGATACCTCCTCCACCACCACTACCTCCACCTCCACCAGCTCCACCGCCAAGTCCTCCCCCTGCGCCACCTCCTACACCTCCTCCTGCTCCAAATCCACCACCATGACCTGACCCTCCACCTACACCTCCTCCTCCACCACCACCAAATCCACCACCTCCACCAACACCTCCTCCAGCACCACCACCAACGCCACCACCAGCTCCACCACCAACACCACCACCTGCTCCTCCCCCGCCACCTACTCCACCTCCCGCTCCTCCACCTAGTCCACCTCCACCTCCTGCACCTCCCCCGAGACCTCCTCCTCCTCCTCCACCTAGTCCACCACCACCACCTGCTCCTCCACCAAGACCTCCCCCACCACCTACTCCTCCTCCTCTGCCAGCTCCGCCTCCAAACCCTCCTCCGGCACCTCTACCACCACCTGGACCGCGTCCACCCCATCCTCCACGTCCACCACATCCCCTTCTACCAAATCGTCCACAACCATTATCATTACCCCACCTCGACTCTTCAAGCTTATCATCACCAAAAGTGATGGCACTCAATTCCAAGAAAATGCTCAAGATAAGAAGTAACCCTACAACCCACTTTTGAGAAGAAGAACCCATGATTATGATCACAAAGGTTCTCAGATAGATCAGGTTACTTGTGCTCTTCCTTACTCAGAATTTATGAGCTTATATAGGCTTACTCGATCAGCCAAGTTGACAACTTTTGCATATTATTATTAGTCCCAACTCACTTGTCAATTGAAGCCATTAATGTCTACAATGTGAAAAGCTGCATGCATGCTTGTTTGACGCGTTTGAACCGTTGGGGAACTGGCGGGAACATTAAATGACCAATGGAATTAGTCAAAAATGGATTATGTTGCTTCTCCTCTCTCCTGATTTATTTGGCTATCGTACTTAATTTTAATACTCACAATTTTCATGCTCCCAAAAATTATAGACGACTATCTCTAAAGTCTATATTTCTTAATTAGATCGAAACTTCGTCAACGCTAGCTACTGCCGACTCCAACCAATAGTAATGTTGCCATTGTGTATAATGGCGTGGCAAATGGGCCATCATTGGATTATCAAATCTTTTATGTATGTGCTACTTGATTCGAGAGAATCAAACTAATTAATGTTTGGTGTGAATTCGGATATAGAATTTTTAATTTTTTTGAAATAAAATTTACATATTTATAAACTATATAAAATGTACAATAAATCACAATACTTAACAATTCAAAATATTTAGAACATATTTGAAAATACTATGATCAAAGAAGAAATCATTTAATTGATACTAACTAAGACAAACATATAATTGAAATGCTGGAGTCAGGGACGGACCCACATGCACCCGGTAACTTTAGAATTTTTTGTATATATATGTATAGATAGTCGAATATATTTAAATGTACACCCAAATAAACAAAAATGATCTTGGTACGATTGGTCAGAGCTCTGAAAATTATAAATTAACGTCTTGAGTTCGAATCCATATCCAATAAATTAAAACACATACATTGAAACAATTATAATACTTTTTACAGAAAAAGGCCTAAAATACCCTTGAATTATTGGAATTGGTACAAAAATACCCTTCGTTGATCTATTGGCTCCATAATATCCTTGACATCAATCTTTACGGCCCTATAATACCCTTCGGTAGAAGAAACATTGGCGGAGCTTTCTTTCATATATATGGTGAGGAATCGATAACTAATTCTGAGCTAAGATACTTTACAGATGTTGATTTTTGGTGGAATGGATGTTAAGAAAGAGGTTTCTAAAGAAAATTAAGTACACAATGATGAGAAGTTTGGAAAAATTAAAACATATTCTGCAAGTTCTCTGCAAAGGGGAATCAATTTTCTCCTTAAATTGATTCTCAAATATCTAAAAAGCCATCAGATCAAGGAGCATGCCTTTTAAGAAAATGTCTTCTACGGAAAAAAATTGAGAATTAGGAAATCTTAATGTAGCTATGTCCAGGGGCGGATCTACATGGATCAAAGGAGGTTCATCTGAACCCCCTTCGTTGGAAAAATTACACGATATATATAGTATCAATTTTTCGATTTATATGTATATACCAAGTGATGAACCACCTGAACATAAGCTAAGGGCTTGGTTCAGTGGTAAAGGGGGTTCAAGAATTCTCAATATAAGTGCTGGGTCGCGGGTTCAACTCCTTGTAACAGCGTTTTTCCCCATATTTCAGCCAATTTTCATTTAATTTTCTAAATAAATGAAGAATTTGTTTTGTTTGAAAACCTATTGAGATTTATACTATTTTATTAGATATTAAAAAATAAATTTATTTTCCATTTTTATAAAATTAAGTAAAACTTATAACGTTGTTTTCATAATTAAAATTAAAAATACATTCTCTCATACTCATTTTAAGTCAAACGTTTAATTTCTATTTGATTAAGGAATAATATAATTATAAGTAAGATTAAATAAATAAGAGTAATCATTTAAAATTTATAAATAAATATAATTGTTGCGATATATTTCAATCTTGATAATTATTTTCTCGACGCGAATTTTATTGCTACAATATGATTGGATTTAGAAGTAATCCTTAGTTAGTTTCAAAAATTAAATAACGTTTATATACAACAATGACAGAGACAAGACCCATATAGTTTTAAAAAACACTCTCTCATACTTTTTTTAATGTTATGTCAAACATATACTTACTCGATTTTATTGTTGTGTTGAGGTAGAGTTTAATTTTTTTTAGTTGCTTATATTTGATCCGACTCATTTATATTTGACCCACCCCGCCCGCCCTGCTTATATGGATACTAATAGTGTGCTTACTTATCTTTTTGAACCCCCTCGATGGAAATCCTGCATCCGCCACTGGCTATGTCCATGAAGAATTCTCCATTACAGAAGGAAAGAGAAAATGAATCTGGTATTTGAGTTTTGCCTCTTTAGATATGGGCTTTCTAGTGGGGGCGGGTAGGGATTCATAAGTGGATCCGAATTTGGGTTAACATTTACTATTTGTTTAGGTTAATTAAATTTCTAATGAATCAAAGGGTGCCACGTATTAAATGAAAACTCTAATTATATTTGCTAACGGAATCATCTGTAATAAGGGCATTATAGGACTGTAAAGATTGACGTCAAGGGTATTATGGAGTCAAAAGGTTAACGAAGGATATTTTTGTACCAATTCCAATAGTTCAAGGGTATTTTAAGCCATTTTCCGTACTTTTTAAAGGGAGTAAGTAGGCGTTTGGACATGTAATATCAAATTGTGATATAAAATTATGAGATAAAATTAGTGTTTGGATATGCGATCTCACGTTGATTTCATATCATAAGATGAAATTCCAAATTCTCCAAAAATCATGATTTGAGATTTTTCAAATACAAAAATTCACTCACAAGTTTATATTTTGTAAAAAGAACTCTACATATATATCAACTAACCATTTATTGCATATGTAAATAAAAGTTATAATTCATATCATTACTTTTTAAATCGTTTATATCTCATATAATGATTATTCTCACTAACATAGAATTTATTATTACTTCAAATCAATTTCAACTTTATCATTTATATTCACCAAAATCATATTTTTTATCAAATATATTTACCAACCAAATTGACCAACAAATGACTCAAAGTAACAATGTTGGTTCGTCTTCTCAGTAATATGAAACGAGAAATGCACGTTCAACGTGAAAAGATTGTTCGTATAATGTGGAAGGATTATATTAAAGACTAGTACACCACAACTAATTATGTTAAATTTTATTTTTTATCAAATTAAAGTTTAATTAATAAATATTGTATTTTTTAAGAATATCTTTGTGATAGTGTATTATGTGATTTTACAAGCTTATGCTTTTTTGGTAAGATTGTATAATTAATTGGGACGATATTAATAGTTTCACAACTTATGAAATTTTTATGTTTATGAGAAAACATACAATATAAAAAATTTAAATCGTATGTCAAACAAAATTTTACCTTTATCTCATAATTTCATATCGTATAGTTAAACGGGCCTATGTAAATGTACAAATAAAGTTGACATGTTGAAAAAGTTGCATATTAATTGTTTTAGATAAAAGTAGGTCCTAACATATATACTTTTTGACGTATATTAATTGTTCTTATTTACTTGTCAATGTGTGATGTCTTTTACGCACTTTTTAAGAAAAAGAAAATAGTTGTCAAATAAGAGTAAAAATTACAAGTGATTTAGCGTCCACCGAAAGCCTTAGAGCAAAGACAAGTTTAAAATTACATCATAGATTAAAAAATTTCAATGGAGCTTAACATAAGGCCAAACTTTATATGAGCACAACTCCCAAGATATATTAAGTATTTCAAAAAGTACGATGATTTGTGCAACTATGTATACAGTTGTCCTATAAAAGGAATCTCAAAATATTTCAATTTTTACAATGTTTATAATGTGTTTTTCAAAATTAAAAATTCAATATAAATCTGGCTAATGTTGATTTGGCAGTATTCGGAGCATGTTCTTTTGTTATGCAGGGTCTATCGAATTTGCTAGCAACAACTACAGTTACTTCACTCTCAGTAATTGCGCCATCAACATTCCCGCTTCTTCCATATTGCCATAGGATTGTGGCGTACCTTTGACGATCATACTTTGCATCGATATCAGTGAGATCCATATAAAAAACTCCATTGTTAATATATTCAGTAAATAGACATGTGTACATACCACAATCACTAAAACAACATTGAAGAAGAAAAATAATTTTGGAAAAGAAAATGAATTAATTGTTATGAACAAATCACAAAAAGATAGGAATACATATAAATTTTATCCCCAATTCACCAACTTCAATCGGAAAACAATTTAAATACAACTGTGGAAAAGTCATACCAGATTTACACAAACTTCATGCCAATGCACAAACATATTAATACAAAATCATACCAACTACATAGTATATCAATTTCATGTCAAAAATATACTCAATTTGATCATATACAACTTTACTGGCCTTTGTTTCTTCTTGGGAGTGGTAACGCTCTTGTTCGCCAGATTTGCATTCATGTTGGTCGGCGGCATTTGAGTCAAGATATTAAAAGATGGAGCCTCAATTTCAACATTAGGAACATTTTCTAACGAATTTGGGACTCTTTCTAAGTGTATGCTGATGTTTTTTATTCTTCAACATTGTCACGCCCCGAGCCTACACCCTGGGCGGGACTGGCACTCGAGAACCATTGCTTGCCCCAAGCGAACCCTTGGTTTGACTTACTTACTCAGCGGAAGTCTTAAACACAAGAAACAGTCTCAAAGGATAACTCATACAAATGTCTTTAAGAAATATTAAACTTAGCCAAAATGGTAACTCAAGTCTCAACCATTAAAACAGGAAATAAAAAACTCAAGAACTAACATCTGACTGTCTATGAAGCCTTTAAACATCTGAGATGGATGTCGGGACAAGACCCACGACATCCTAATGAAACTAAAACTACTAAAAGCAATAAAGGGGATCCTCCGAAAGCAAGGAGGCTCACCAACAAGTCTGGAGCTCATCTAGAATCAACGATGCACTGGATGTTGATCCTGGTTACCTGTATCTGCATCATTAAAAGATGCAGGCCAAATGGCATCAGTATATTGAATATAGGAGTATGCGAGGGGAATTCTAAAACAAGACATAAGCTTGAAAGGAATTGAATAACTTACCTGGCTCAACTCAACTCAACTTAACTGAACTCAATTCAATATAAAGTAGTATAAATAAGTGCAATATAAAGAAAAACTTTTTAAAACATGGATGTCAACTCTGTGTATTTGGAAATACAATAATACTGTGTGTGTATGCAAAGACGCAATATAACTTTGAAATGTATGTAAAAATACAATTAAAAACTGTGTATATAAGAATACAAATACTTTTGTGGGAGTTTCTCTAACCAACAATCATCACGTAAAAGCTATTATGATGATACAGTGTTTTGCCTCACGCTGCCAGGGTCGTCTTATACCTTGCCGAGGGTATAGAACCTGACTACTAAGTAGATCCACTAGTCCATGATAAAAAGCACTAAGGAATCATCTAAAAACTATGACCCTTTTCTACCCATGATGGCTACATGGTTTATGAGGGCTGTGAGTTGTCTGAACTCTCCCCCATATCGGTGCTCAATACTACTCCCAAAATATGATACTAGATCTTATGTTTAAAAACATACTTCTTTTTGTGATTTGAGATAATTGCTCAAAAACTTAGCTCAAAGGCTATCTTGGAAATCAAAGTTTTCCCTTTTGCTTAATTGTGAAAGCATTTACTCTTTTCTAAAAACTAGCTTAAAGGTTCTTTGGAAATCAAAGTTTTCTTACTTGTTTAAATGTGAAAACATTTTAAAATCCTTGGGAATACATAGTCCCCATATACTTTTGAAGAAATGAACTTCAATCTTTACTTTTTACTCAACTTGAACTTTAAGTCTTAAAAACAAAGTTAAAACATTTGAAAAAGACTTTGAAAAACTCTAAGAACTCTTCTTGACTTGACTCTTACTTCTCTTGACTTTGATCTTAACTTTTCTTGAATTGAATTATGAATTCAAGGCTCATGATCTCATGTTATGGATGATTTCATATTGTTTAAACGTACCTTAGAGTGTAGGAATCAACTAGGAAACATAGGTACGTTTCAAGGGAACTAGTATGGAAAGAATGGGCAAGAAGTAGAAGACCTGGCGTCCCTAGCACTTTGAGTGGCGCGGAGCGCCAGACCCAAAACTTCAGAGCTAAAGTTGAGGTGCGCTAGCTGGCGCGGCGCCCTAGGGTCAAAACTTCAAAGGACTCTTTGGGGCGCGCTGGCTGGCGCGGCGCCCACCCCCATTCCCCAGATTTTGACGAATTTTCTCCTTTCGTTTTTCATCTCTAAACCCTCTATTTCAACTTAGTTCTTTCCCCCAAACACTTAGAATCGACTAAACCCTCGATATATGTAAGATTCAACTCGAATTCACACCTAAATACATGAATCAATCTCAAGAAACTTCAACAACAAGAACTCATAAGATTTCAATTGAATTTACATCAAGAACTCATAGGATTTACTTTCAAAACTATATAACTTCGCTAAATTGAATCATGATTGGAGCGTGGGTGAACTAATCCAACGCTATGTGATCTCACATACCTCGTATGGATCACCCCTTAGCTTGACAAAATCCACCATTTTAGCTTCGAGAATTTGACTATTCTTGTTTTTTCTCCTCTCTTCTCTTCTTCTTTTCTCTTCTCTAAAACCCTAACTCAATATTGTAAAAGCGTAAACTGAATCCTATCAGTTTAGACCCCAATTAATTACCCAAAAATGAAATTAAGTCATGGGGTATGGAAAAGACCATAATGCCCTTCTAAAATTCGGATTAGACTTTTCTTATTTGAACAACCCAACTTCTAATTGACATATCTCACTCATACGAACTCGGAATTGAGTAAACTCGACAGCGTTGGAAAGATTATTCCAAGATCTTTCCTACGATGTCTGGAAGCACACCTATCTTATCCTGAGCTAGGATTTATAGTCGTTTGAAGTTGACCAAAAACTCAAACTTAACATAACTTAATAAATTTTCCAGATTTTCATTCTTTCCAAAAACAACTCGTTCTAATTATAGCTCTTTCTAGTTCTTTCAAATAGAGAGGTGTTACAAACATGTTTTTTTGTCAACCTAAACTCTTGATTCATTGTATTGTTTAGAAGATTTGTCCTTCTTTTGAGTGTACAAAGAAGAGGATTGAAGATGATGAGAGAAAAAGATTTACTGTTTCTTCTTTTGAATGTACAAAGAAAAAGAATGATGATGATGAGAGAGAAAGATCTACCATTTGAGTAAAGGTTGAACGTGGGGGTGGGGGTACTGGTTTGGCGTGTGAGTAAGAAAGAAACGTGCTAGTGGAGGTGGGTGGTTGATGTGTGAATAGTAAAAGAATCCCTAAAAAGGTGTAATATTACGTGTGAAAGGTAAAAAAAATCCCTAATTACCATTGATTCTCTCTCATTAATTTTATTTATCTCACCTATTAATTAAAAATAATTATAAAAGACTAATTATTTAATAAAGTGGAATTAATTAATTTATAAATAAAAAATGATATGTTATAGCTTGCAATTAAAATGTTAGAAGTAGTAATATTTTAAAAGTAGATCTAAAACCTGTAATATTACTCCTTAAATATATGTGTGGGATGATTTTTCCTTATTTAAATTTTATGTCCAATCAAAATTAAAACACATCAATTGAAACGATTAGTACGTCATTTAAATGAGAGTAAGTAAATAAAATGCAAAAATAAAGTTGACCTGTTGAAAGAGTTGCATATTAATTGTTTTAGATAAAAGTAGGCCTAAGATACTTTTTTGACAATAAGATAGAGGAGAATTTATTGAGTAGGGTACATAAAATATCCTCTCGAAGCAGTGGATTTAAGATGATCTATATTAGAAAGTAGTGACTATGGTCCATAACAAGCATTTTTGTGCTTTATTAATTACAAGAACTGACGCCTCTTTTTAATTAATAACATCCATATGGCATCACATATATCCCAATCAATAAAAAGATTTTTATTTCTGTCGAACAAAAATATTTAGTTTATTATTTCTACATTGGAAAAGAATCAGCCAAGTCTTGTTTACGATAGTTTAAATAAGCACATTGATAATAAGAAAATGAGCCCCTTGGGTTCAAATTGTTACCTCAAAGACTAAACTTAATGAGAAGACGAAAACAAGATCTTAGAATCAAAATGAGTAGAATTAACATGATTCATATATATAGTTTCTTTTCATAATTGGAGGATGATATATTGGAAATTAAGGAAAATACAATGCATATGAAAGTCAAATCATACAAGTTCATTTGTTTAATTATAGTTGTAGCTTAACAACTTTAAAGTCTAAAGCAACATTATGTATCTTGGCACTGCCGAAGTGTAGCTATTAGGCTACTAGATATTTAAATCATCGGCCATTACCACCGCTACCGGACCCACTCCCTACTCCAACACCTTTGCCAGCTCCAGCACCAACACCAACTCCGATACCAATTCCAATTCCAACTCCAATTCCTCCACCATGTCCACCTCCACCTCCTATTCCTTTTCCTCCTCCTAATCCTCCCCCGGCCCCACCTCCTACGCCTCCACCCGCACCAAAACCACCACCATGACCTGATCCTCCTCCTACTCCACCTCCACCACCACCTCCAAATCCGCCTCCTCCTCCCACTCCTCCACCAGCTCCGCCTCCAACTCCACCACCAGCACCAAATCCCCCACCATGGCCTGAACCTCCTCCAAGACCACCACCACCTCCTCCACCACCACCGCCTCCTCCTCCACCTCCGCCTCCAGCACCTCCTCCAATGCCACCACCTACACCACCTCCGGCTCCAAAACCTCCACCATGTCCAGAACCACCTCCGATACCTCCACCACCACCACTACCTCCACCTCCACCAGCTCCACCACCAAGTCCTCCTCCAGCACCACCTCCTACACCTCCTCCTGCTCCAAATCCACCACCATGACCTGACCCTCCACCTACACCTCCTCCTCCTCCACCACCAAAGCCACCACCTCCACCAACCCCTCCTCCAGTTCCTGCACCGCCACCAACACCGCCACCAGCACCACCACCTGCTCCTCCCCCTAGTCCTCCTCCACCTCCTAGTCCACCTCCACCACCTGCTCCTCCCCCAAGACCTCCTCCGCCACCTACTCCACCTCCCGCTCCTCCACCTAGTCCACCTCCACCTCCTACTCCTCCCCCAAGACCTCCTCCTCCGCCAGCACCTCTACCACCACCTGGACCGCGTCCACCCCATCCTCCACGTCCACCACATCCTCTTCTACCAAATCGTCCACAACCATTATCATTACCCCACCTCGACTCTTTAAGCTTATCATCACCAAAAGTGATGGCACTCAATTCCAAGAAAATGCTCAAGACAAGAAGTAACCCTACAACCCACTTTTGAGAAGAAGAACCCATGATTATGATCACAAAGGTTCTCAGATATATCAGGTTACTTGTGCTTTTCCTCACTCAGAATTTATGAGCTTATATAGGCTTACTCGATCAGCCAAGTTGACAACTTTTGCATATTATTATCAGTCCCAACTCACAAGTCTATTGAAGCCATTAATGTCTACAATGTGAATTGCTGCATGCATGCTTATTTGACGCGTTTGTACCGTTGGGGAACTGGCGGGATATTAAATGAACCAATAGAATTAGTCAAAATGTAATCATTGTTACTCCTTCCATCCTAATTTATTTGGCACCCTACTTTTTAATTTTTATCGTAAATTTTGACACGAAATCTTTAAAACTTATATATTTAAAAAATTATATTAAAAGTATTATAAGTCATAATATCTGACAATTCAAAATATTTATAAGGCATATAAAAGAATTGCAATAAAACAAACTCATTATATACCACATAAATTAGAAAAGAGGGAGTGTATAAAAGGCCATTTTGTTATATATATATTTTTTATTTCCCGATGTTGAATTCCTGAAAACATGTTTGATCATAAAATTTTGGAATTCAATTTTAAGTTTAATTTCAATGATCTTTTAGATTCATAGTCAAACACACTTCAATTTTCAAAGCATTTTTTTCACTTTAAAAATAAAAATTATTTTTTTCAAATGCTCACAATTTTCATGCTCAGACGGTCCCATAAATTATTGACGACTATCTCTAAAGTCTATATTTCTTAATTAGATCGAAACTTCGTCAACGGTAGCTACTACCGACTCCAACCAATATTAATGTTGCCATTGTGTATAATGGCATGGCAAATGGGCCATCGTCTTTACTACTATGTCTATTCTTTGTATAGAATATTTGGATTATCAATCTTTTATGTATGTGCTACTTGATTCAAAATATGATAATCAAACTAATTAATGTTTGGTGTGAATTTAGGTATAGAATTTTTAATTTTTTTGAATTTTTTTTACATATTTATAAACTACATAAAATGTACAATAAGTCACACTACTTACAATTCAAAATATCTAGAACATATTTAAAAATATTATGATCAAAGAAAAATCATTTGCCTGATAGTGACTAAGACAAACACATAATTGAAATGGTGGAGTAACTCTTTAGTTTAGACTTTAGACTTCTTATATTATGGACAACAAAATTCAAAGACGATTTAATACTTGAGTACACTTCAGGTTAAGATATTAACATTCAAAAATCTCATCTGTTTACTTAAACTCTGTGTCCAATAAATTAGAACACATACATTGAAACAATTAGAATACTGTTTAAAGGGAGTAGGTAGGCGTTTGGAGATGCAATATGAAATTGTTATATAAAATTATGAGATGAATTTAGTGTTTGGATATGCGATCTCGCACTGATTTCATATCATAAGATAAAATCTCAAATTCTCCAAAAATTATGATTTGGGAATTTCAAATCATGATTTGAGATTTTTCAAATACAAAAATGGACCCACAAGTTTATATTTTGTAAAAAGAACTCTACATATATATCTACTAACCATTTATTGCATATGTAAATAAAAGTTATAATTCATATCATTACTTTTTAAATAGTTTATATCTCATGAAATAATGATTATTCTCACTAACATAGAATTTATTATTACTTCAAATCAATTTCTACTTTACCATTTATATTCACCAAAATTATTATTTTTTATCAAATATATTTACCAACCAAATTAACCAACAAATGGCTCAAAGTAACAATGTTGGTTCGTCTTCTCAGTCATATGAAACGAGAAATGCAAGTTCAACGTGAAAAGATTGTTCGTAGTATGTGGAAGGATTATAATGAAGACTAGTACACCACAACTATTAATTATGTTTAATTTTATTTTCTTATCGAATTAAAGTTTAATTAATAAATATTGTATTTTTTAAGAATATCTTTGTGATAGTGTATTATGTGATTTTATGAGCTTATGCTTATTTGGTAAGATTGTATAATTAATTGAGACAATATTAATAGTTTCACAACTTGTGAAATTTTTATGTTTATGAGAAAACATACAACATAAAAAGTATAAAAAGTTCAAATCGTATGTCAACGTCATCTCATGATTTCATAGCTTGATTTCAAATCATGATTTCATATCGCATGGTCAAACGGACCTAAGTAAATGTACAAATAAAGTTGACCTGTTGAAAAAGTTGCATATTAATTGTTTTAGATAAAAGTAGGTCCTAACATATATACTTCTTGGCATATATTAATTGTTCTTATAAATTACTTGTCAATGTGTGAGGCTAGTCTTTTACGTTGGTCCAAACATTTGAAAACCAAGGAAATTACATTGATTACAATTTACAACAAAAACAACAGCTAAATAGACTTATAGGGAAAAATCACTTGAACCAAAGATAACTTAATAAAATAAAGAATTGAATTATTTCAATGAGCACAATATTGGTAACAACTACTTGAAGCCTAGTCACCTTCATGTAACAAATCTGCAGGTTGTTCCAATTACTGGTGCAAAGTTCCTCAGCTTGATGCTCTTCCACACAGAAGAGCATTGCTGGGAATTGGATTTTCATCTCTCCACGAATTTACAGGTGAATAAACTCGCATATAAAATTGTTGTCCTAAATATTGACGAGCCCAATTCTGAGACCTTATGTTCCACATTCCCACATTGTCTAATGGCATGTATAGTGCAGTCCAGGACTTCGGGTATACCTATCAAAATGAATCAAATTGCAAGCCAACAAAGTGCTTAATTTCATAAATTAGTCCGAAAGATGTTATTTGAACTTTGAAGTTAATATTAGTTACCTGAACTGTTGAACGAGAAATTGTGTCCCTTAAATTGTATGTTAATCTGCTTGCAGGAGTCCACTCTCCTCGACCCATTCTGTTATAAAGAATTTGACATTAATTATTAACTTACAAGAACTCTATTTGAGATTTTCACGGCTAGTGTCTTGCAACTTTAGAAACTCACCCCACAATGAAGAAATGGTGTCCATCAATGTGGTAAGACTGCACACTGTCTTCTAAATTCTCAAATATAACCTCAGTATAAGCTCGAAAATCAGCAGCCATAACGGATGTCTGAAGGTAAGCACCGGATCCAGTAGGGCTATCTGGAATGCTTCCAAGGGTAAAGACCCCGGGAATATTGAAGTGATCAGCAAGTTTAAGTGGTGTATCTGCTGGAACAAACGACACGCTGTTGATAGCATATCTTTGCTTCCCATTGATGATTGGAGCTGAATTCGCGAGTCTAATTGTGCGTGTGGTGTTAATCAGTCCGTAGTGGTAGGAACCCTGAGGGTTAGGTCTTGGTCCACTAGCTGATAGATTACGCCTGTTATCATTCAAATAGTTAAACGTCTCGTTCTATGACAAAAAACAGCAGTTTACTTTACAATTTCCTAACAAGTTAGGAACTTTGTTCACTAGCAATTCAGAAGGAAAGTTATTTGGTACTCGTAGCAAGAATCGTTGTTGTAATTTTCATAAAAAGAGAAATGCACCTGAGAGATCGGGCCTGATTGAAAGACCAATCAATTTCAATTGTTGGTCCACCAGGAGGAGGGCCAGAAACACTTCCTGCTGAGTTACTATAACGAAGAGTAGACGTAGCTGTGAGCACCTGAGATGTGAAACGTGTCGAGACAGCAATATAGTAATCTTGTGCAGGTTGATCTGCTGTTAACAACACAGAGTAGGACTGTCCCAAATGGATATCAAGAGAATCATATGTATTTTGCACAGTATGAGTTCCTTCTACTTCAACCACCATCATCTTATGCCCCTGGATTCTGAAATTAACGGAAGTCGTGAGACCAACATTTGATATCCTGAATCTGTAAGTCTTGCCTGGAACCCCCAAAAAAGTACATATATCAGACTAACAGAACAAATAGAACACACCGAAAAATTTGTCAGGACTATGCAATGATTAAAGGGTGACCTTGATCAACAGTGAACGTATAACCATTTGATCCACGTCCATTAATAAGAAGCCCATCAGGGAAGGGAAGATCATGTCCACCATCCAAAATTGCTTTGAGGTCCTATAAAATGCAAATAAGCATATTGATAATCAGAAAATGAAGAAGTAAATGTTCCCTCAGAGACTAAACTTAACGATAAGAAGCAAACGATATCTTGGAAGGGGAAAAACTCACACTGTGGTTTTGTTTGAACCAATCTCCAGTGAGTATGGAGAACTCTCCAGCAGGAGGAGGAAAAGGAACAGGAATCACGGAGCGACTGGCGATATTTATGCTACCGAATCCTCCTGCTGCTTTGTGGAAAGCAAGGGAAGGAAAGTAGTGGAAACTACCAATCTGATCCTTGACTTGGAGAACATATGTGAAGTTTTTGCCTGGTGGAATGGGACAATTAGTACCATAGACTCCATCCTGCCATGAATTTCTCCTCTGCTCGACACCATTCCTGAATCAGCATCATTAATTCAACAGAACATATCCGTAGCACAAGCCAATATGATGGGAAACTATCAGGATCATCGTAAGTATGTATATTTGTATATATTAATTAACTTATTGCATACATAAAAGTGCACCCTTAACACCAGAATAATTACTACCACAAAACAAGAAAAGATCATATTAAGCAAGGGGAAACCAATCAATTAGTGAAATCAAAGAAATATAAGAACAGAAAGCAAGAGAAATTACCAGGAAATGAGAAAGGAATCATCCAAATTGTTGAAAACATTGATAATCAAGTTGTCACTGGTCACACACTGAATAGGTGGTCCTGGAAATTGCCCATTTATCAATATCCCCTGCCATTTTTAAACACCAAATATTCCTTAGAGAAGATCCTATATTCCTCTGTTGGGGGAACAGAGTGAAACAGAGAAAGACAGTCAATCAACTTTACATAGCTAACTAAAATCATTGTTATACGACTAGATGTTCATGTCGGCATCCTCCAAAAATAGTGTATTTTTTAAGAAGTCGACATAGGTGCGAACAATATTTTTGAAAAATCCGAACAACATAAAGAAAAAGAGGGTACCTGTTGTTTGACACCAAGAGGGTAAATATCCCCATATGTAACATTCCAAGTGTAGAACCTATAAGGGTCTTCCCCATGAATAAAATTTACAAGAAGAAACATCATCACCGTAGCCATTAAAGGCAACCAAGACCTCCACCCTTTCTCCATATTTCATTTTTTTTTTTTTTATTGTGTCTGAATGATTTTTGAAGAGACTAGAGAGTAGTACTTTTGTATGAGTAGAGTTAACTTAAGAAGGAAGTATGAAGACAGACCAGGCCGCTCCCCACTTTACTTTTGCCTAACTGTTTCTTTCGACACGCTTTACAAAGCTTTAATTTGCAGTCTTTTTTGCTAGTATTGTCGGTGAAACTATGATTGATGGTTCATTATTAATTGCCTTGAAATTTGAATAGCGTATTGTGAAATACAAGGTGTCACCCTTTCCTACGAACACATCTCTTGCTATGCTTAATGCTTACCTCATTTCACTAAAGCTGCCGACTTTACTATAACTATTCAAATTTTAAATGTATAAATTTATAGTCTATAATGTACTAATAAAAAAAATATGAAGGATAAAATTTAATTTTAAATAAATTAAATTTTATTTCTATATTGAAAAAGAAGTCATTGTATTTTAAAAATTGGATAAAATAAAATAAGATCAAAGTTAATTGAATGGAGGAGGTAAACGAAGAGATGAAACTAGAAAGAAAACAATTCATAGTAGTATATCATTTTCAAAAGTCATGAATTAAATTTCTTTTATCATTAATTAAAACAAAAAAGTTTTAATTTTTCTAGGAAAAAAGGATAAATATACTACTATACTATCTTAAATAGTATGCAAATACCCTCCGTCATACTTTGAGGTAGGGGCGGATGTACAGTGCTTCGAGGGGGGTCACCCCCTCGGTAAAAAAATTACACTATATATATAAGATTGATTTTTTTATGTACATGTATATATTTAAAATTGAACCACCTGAATATATATCAAAGGAGTAGCCCAATGGTTGAGAGGGTTCAAGATTTAGCTCAAGTGAGCTTTGAGTCGCGGGATCGATTCCAAGCAACAACATTTTTTTTTGTTGTAATTTTTAGCGATTTTACAGGTTGTTTTTTTTTTTTTTTTTAAAGTTAAAGATAGGCCAGGCCCATTTTTATTGAACAAAAGGGGCAAAAAAGGCCCAGATCAGCCCATGTCCACTAAAGGACAACAAATCCTAAATTAAAGCCCTAAATCATTATTTCTAATTACAAAATAGGAAACTACCCTAGCAAAGAAAATCAGCAAAACAGAGAAATTTTCAACCATTGAAAATTTAGAGACATTTAGAGACATCGAAAACCAAGCCTGTTGTTGCTTCTAGCCCGCTGCCTGCTGCTTGCTGCCGCTGGTGGAGGAGTGGTGGTCCACTTAATCTCATTCTCTGATTCTCTCCTTCAGGCTCCATTTGTGATGGCAACCTCTGTAAGTTTTCTTTTTTGTTTTTTTTTTATTTATTTTTTTCAGAATTCTATGCTTTGATTATGGTTTTTGTTGATGTGCTATTTTATTTAGCTAATTGAATTCAGATATTCACTTCTCTTAACAATTTTTTATTTTTCATATAAAAATTTCAATTCTATTCATTGATTATGAAAGTTATAATTTTATTTGTTTGGCCTTATTTGTTGATTTTATATGTTTATTATGGACATTCAACATTTCTTAAATGGATATTAACTTTTATTTATGATTCAAACTTTTGTTCATTGTTTATAATTTGTTTTGGTCCTTATTGCATATTTAATTTTTGCAAGTTCTCACTAAATTTTTATTACGATTCAGTCTCAATATTCAGTGAAGAAGTATTTTACACAAGTACCGAAATCAACTTTAGCCTCTCAAAGTCATAGTCAATCTAATCAAAAAGAAAATACTAATCATTCAGAAGTGTCGTTAGATTCTTCTCAAGAATTTGATTTGAGTTCTTTAAAGTTTGATCCTGGTGAAAGAACATCAATATTGAACTATCATCCAAAACACCGTGATGTTATTAGAAGAGCATACCTTTTGAATGGTCCTTGTCAACCTCGTTTGGCGGTGCAAGAGTATCCTCAAACATATATTTTTGGATCAATGCGTCGTTTTAATCATGAGTGGTTTGATGATATATATCATGATTGGTTGGAGTATAGTGTTAGTAAAGATGCAGTATATTGTTTGTATTGCTATCTTTTTAAAGATCATAATACTAATCAAGGAGGAGGGGAGACATTTTCAACTATAGGATTTAAGAGTTGGAACAAAATGGGTGGTCTTGACAAACATATTGGTCTACCGAATAGCATACATAATCAGTCAAAAAATAAATGTCAAGATTTACTACAACAACGGCGGTCTATTCAATTTGCATTTGAGAGGCAATCTAATCAACTCAAGCATGGATATTATATGCGCTTAAGTGCGCGGTTGATGTAGTAAGACTTCTCATAAGTCGGGGATTTGCATTTCGAGGTCATGATGAATCTAAATCATCACTTAGTAGGGGTAACTTTCTTGAAATTCTCTCATGGTATGCAAAAAAATGTGATAAAATTCATGATTATGTTTTGAAACATGCTCCTGTAAATGATCAAATGACTTCTCCAATGATTCAAAAATATATTGTGAGTGCATGTAAGATAGAGACCGTTAAAGCTATTCTTGACGAATTAAATGGTGACTACTTTGCTTTACTAGTTGATGAATCCTTTGATGTG
>JAJOOR010086328.1:0-26718 GCA_036250505.1 Solanum acaule | reverse complement strand
AAGGAGGCCTTTCACAAGGAGTCAAGCTAAGGATCTTCAAGCATTGCAAGCTTTATGGATGAAGATGGAACCTTTGGAAGTCACCAACATGGAAGACTTGAAGATATTTAATATTTTAAGTGCTCTACCATTTTAATTACCTTGTAATTTTAATGAAGGGCAATTGAGTCTTTCTTCACTATTTTAGTTTTTAGTATAAATAGTAGATATTAGGGTTTCATGAGTAGTTTTGGACATGTTATGCCTCTTGTGAGAGTTTGGAAGCCCTTTGTTGAACTTCAACATTTTGTCCTAGAATTTGCAAGTAAGATTATTACTTTCTTGAGGATTCTAATAGATTATGTGCTTTTATTTCTCAATTAAGTAGTGTTTTTGGTTAGTTTCACCATTACATCTCTTAGTTGGTTGAATTTAATTGTGTCTATCTCTTTTATCTAGCTTTTTCTTTATTTCTATTTTATTTTTATCTTCTTGCTTCACATCATAGGTTAAGTGATTGAATCTAAGGAAAGGTTGAGAAAATAAATCGATTAAAAGCGATTTAGGATCAAAAAACGAGAGGCGAAATTCGTTGAACTTGACCTGGGGAAAGGCTGGGGCGGCACGCCTGTTTTGAGTTAAATAGTTTGGGATGTGATTGTTGTCCACAAATCTGTATGTTAAATGTCTTTTTGAAGTGGTTTGATGAATATTTGAATATTAAAAGCCTCCCCTGATTAATCAGATCCTGGGAATAGTAAGCATTCGCCCTGTTTAGTCCTTAAATCGTAGCATGTTACTTTTGGTATTGTTTTCCTCTACCAGATTTGTCTAAATATGAATCAGTTCTAAACGACTAAGTTTGTTGCTCGATTCTCTACCCTTGTATGTTTTGGATTGATAGTTTTAAAAGTCAGTAATGAAGAAATTTTAATTTTGTTCAAAACATGTGAAATAACTCACAACCAGTAGCATTTCTTTACTCTGTCTACTTGGTTTATTTTAGTTAGTAATGGCTTTTGTTGGCTGTCAATGATGCTTTCACGATGCTTCTCTTAGATATTAAAATGAGTATATTGACGGCTTAGATATTTGGACGTACGATAAAACATGAACAAATCTATGAATACAAATGTCTCTTTCTATTTACTAAAGTGCACTACTTATTTGCTGAAAATTGGCAGATTTCAAGTTGCACATTGTTGTTGTCTCATCTTATTGTGAAATACATGAGATTAATTTTTGGTCTGCTAGCTTGTCCTAAGTGTTTTTTTTTTTTGCACCTTAGCTAGTTGTCTAAAAAATATGGAAACTCGCGGTTGCTTATGTTGTTAATATAAACTCGAGTTAGAATCGGTTTAAAAAGCGCAAGACATGTTTATATTTCTGCCTTTGAGTTTTACAATGATTTCGTGAGATGATTTGTGTTGCTCTCTGCTGTTAAGTGACATTCATGTTTAGGACGTACCAACACTTTTCCTTTGTGTGTTGAATTGCAAATAGTAGGAAAGTGTTCTTGTCTTTCTTACGACACATTTTGGTTGATCTGAAAACACACCTTAGACAACCCTTTTACTTGCCTGTAGTTTGGATCAAGAAATTTAGGCTTGATAATAAACTATAATGAACTGACATCAACCTAAAATGTTTTCTTATATATATGAAGAAAAAATATATATGTGAAGTAGCAGCTCTCTTGCATCTAGAAGATGCCTTAACTTATTAAAATCTAAGAACATCTACTTAAGATTGCTTATCCAAGAGTCTGCATACAGACTGAATTAGAATGTTTATTTTTTGATAAACTCTTTTCATATTTATAATATTGACGGCTTGTTGTATTAATTCTTAGTAAAAGTTACCTGCTAACTTTCCTATTTTTTATTTTTATACATGTACACTTGGGAGCGAATTTGGAGTTGTGTTATAACTCCATCTCTGTCCAAATCAGAGAAGCGAATGACAACATGCATTATCACTCGTGTCTAGCAGCCTTTTTCGTGTCAATAGTGTCCAACGCCTCTTTCTCACTTCAAAGTTTCATGTGCTTTATCTAAATATATGTGTTGCTATTTTCGACTAACATTTTCCATATTAATGTTTTTCGTATTTATATTTATGTTTGCTTTTATTTTGTTTGGTTTGGAACAACTAAGAACGATGGTAAAGTATAGTCGTTCACCCCACATCCCTTTAGATATTGGGTTTATTATAGTTATTTAGTTTAGAATGACATTTTTCAACTAAATTTTATTTGTTACTTGACATATTTTGGTGGTTATGAAAACATATCTTTTAAAGAAGTTCACACGGGAATAATATTTTCAACTGTTGTGAATTTATTTTCAGATTTTTCTTCTTTATAAACAAGTATTTAAAGTACAAGTTTTAGCAACTTAAAGTTTGATATTTTGGGTCTCAAAAGTGCAAATTTTGGTGGTTCAAATTTCAGATTTCAAGGTTAAATATATCACCTTTCTTGAGAGTTTAAGAGTGGTATATTGAGCCCCAAAAATGCAGTGTTTTGAGCTAAAAAAGTGCAGTGTTTTGAGCCCAAAAAGTAAAGCGTTTTGAGCTCAAAAGAGTGCCGAATTTGACCTCAAAAGAGTGCCGAATTTGAGCTCAAAATGTGCATGATTTGAGTACAAAAATGCAGATTTTTAGCTTAAAAAAACTGCACCTTTAATAAGCTTTACAAAACAGTTTTTTTTTTTAGTTTAAAAAATTATTTTTGCATGACTTAAAGTACGAATTTTTGGAACTAACCACTATACTTTGAGAGTTTAAAAGCTTATAGTTGAATCCAAAAGTGTTTTCAAATACTACTCTCAAAAGGAAGAAGAAACGTGATTTTAAAAGGCCAAAATGGATGTTATAAGGCTCGCTAGAATTATTACTCTTTTTTTTCTAGTCTTGAAAGATACATCCAGCTTAAGTTATTTATTTCGAGAAGGACCAAAATATTTATTGGCTTTACTTATCGACCCTCACTTAGGCCTACTCATCGCTTAGGACCTCCAAATAAATTTGAAACTAGTTTAAAGGCTAAAATAATTACCTATAGAAATTACTTATGGCTAAGATATCTACCTTTAGACATGCATATTTTTAAGAAAACAAGTAGGGAAGTAGGCCTACATGTTTTTTTTTTAACAAAATAAATGTAACTATAGAATAAGTCTCATAGTTAGGCCTATTTTTATATTCTTTAGATCAACCCATTTATGAAGAAATTATATTTACTATTATTACTATCTCTATTTTTAAATCACATATTGCTAAAATATTTTAATCTCTTAACATGCTGTTTTCAAGATTTTAGATATGTCAACGGGTTCTATATATATATATATATATATATATATATATACGAAAAAGGATCAAAATTGCCCCTGAACTATGCGAAATAGACCACTTATACCCTTTGTTACATTTTGGGATAAAAAATGCCCCTGTCGTTATCCTAAGAGACCACAAATACCCTCAAGAGTTAACACCCCAAATTTTTAGTGACATGGCAAGCCACGTGGGACTAATCCTTCCACCTAAGCGTTGCCAACTAGGATTCACTACAAAAGAACTAGACTCTTAGCGGCGACAACAGTCGCCACAAAATCCCAGAAAGTTGTCACTAAACGTTTTTTAACAATAAATTCTGATTTGTGTGTTTTTTCTTCATTGTTTTTAAAAAACCAAAAACGATATCGATTAAAGAGGAGTTTGAAGAAACTATATGTTTTATTTTTATATCATATGTAAATGTATAAAATGTACGATGATGCATTATTTAGTAAGAGATTTGAATCGAGAAGTAATTTTGATGATTTTCGTAATAATATTGGATGTTTTTAATGTAAATAGTCCAAGTTATTTATTTTAGAATATTAGGTTGCAACTGAAAATTAATTATCATATTATTTTGTTGAAAAAATAGTTTTTACTAGCGAATGGTTGTTGCAATCTTAGTCGCCACTAAAAATCACTCATAATCTTTAGTGGCAATATTTCGGGATTTTGTAGCGGCGACAATCCGCTAAAGGTCTAGTTCTTTTGTAGTGAATCGTAGTTGGCAACGCTTAGGTGGAAGGATTAGTCCCACGTGGATTACCATGTCACTAAAAATTTATGGTGTTAACTCTTGAGGGTATTTGTGGTCTCTTGGGATAACGGCAGGGGCATTTTTTATCCCAAAATGTAACGAAGGGTATAAGTGGTCTATTCCGCATAGTTCAGGGGCAATTTTGACCATTTTCTGTATGTATTTATATATATATATATATGTCATACACATAAAGGTATGAATTTTATATTTTTCTCTACATAACATATTATTTTTATCTACTATCTCTTTTACGAATGTTATTTATTTATTTTTTATAAGTTATAAATCCCTACACTTAAATATACATATTACTTTACTACATCTAATCTACCATCAATTTGTCCCTACATGTAAATAAAATAATAAACGTTCATATATTTTTATTTAAAAAAAAAAAGCATACATAAATATACTATACTTTGCAAAAAATGTATTTAAGATCACAAACTTCATATAGTATTTTGACATTTAGTATTATTACCATTTGTTTTATTTATTTATTTGTTTGGAAACTCCATTTTATGTATTTTTATTCAAAGTTATATGTCATACATATTACTACATATTCACACATACTACTATGCTATCTTATTTTATTTTCCTTTACACTTTAATTTTATATATATAATTAAAAAAATGAAAAAAAATCATATTATTTAAACTCAACATTTATTTTGGATACATTTATATAAGACACATATATATTTTTTAACATATAAAATTGTCATACATTTTTAGAACATTCATTTTAATTTTTACCGTCTGATAAACATGTTGCTATTAATTTTATTTGATAGACATATATGTCGTACCTTGTATTTTACTCTTTTTCTTAAACTAATAAAATTTACTTACCATTGATTTTAAACCAAATAAATAAACAAGTTTTCCTAATTATATTTTCTTAAATTGTGTTTAAGGACTATCTTAGGATAGGCTCTGAGGGATGATTAACACCTTCCCCTCGAGTAACCAAAACCCTTACTCAGAATCTCACTAGTTTCGCAAATCTAAACAGAGTTTACATTTACATATTTAAAAAATGGTTTTCCTAATATTTTTCTTAAAATTTAGGTGGCGACTCTAAAACAAAAACAATTTTCTTTCAAAATCAGAGTGTCAGCCATATTATGTTGTGAACTGTTTCGGCTAGTTCGAAATAGGGGTGCGACAGCTTCACGACTCTGCTGGGGAATTACCTAGGTTTTAACCTTATAAAAACTCAATTTAGGAATAATATTTATGATTACATGTTTATTTTCAGCTTATTATTTGATATATTACTTTGACTGAAAGGTCGTAAGTGAAATCCAAATTTATGTTCCTTATTTATTTTAAAACACTACTTGTTACTGCTTTCCCTACACAGTCATTTGCACTTTCTATCGAGTCTTTGGCTGTACACAAACACACACACTGTACACACGAGGGGTGTTCCTGCACTCCTCCGAAGCTCTCTTTGGATTCCTTAGTTTCAGAGTTTGTGCAATTAAGATGGTGCACCTTCTCGCAATTACTCAGTCCCACTCTCAATCATCTAGGAAAAAATCCTACTCTAAAAATAGGTCATGTTGCATATCCTTAGGCAAGACAATATACGGTATTGTCATTGCGTTTAGGAAACCACCCAAATGTCAATGAGTTTCTTCTTTAAAACTCGACGACATAAACTTTGTGTGAAATTGATATAAATTATCCAAACTTAAACACTTGACGGATTTAGAGCAAATAAACTCATTACACCCTATACCCTATTTTCAGATGAACCTCAACCAAGACTTGCCGGATATCTAAATAGTCATTTCAGCACCCCACATTCTACAGAATTGGTGGCAAAATATCCGCAGGATACACGGGGCTGAGATTTGAGGGCACTTAGGAGCATTATTGTCACTTTTGGGGACACAATGCAATAAGGTCTTTGTCACTCAATTAATGGGGTTTTGGGAACCGAGCATCGTAACTTTCAAATTCCTGGATTTTGAGATCACTCCTACACTAGAGGAGTTCAGTAGTCTTACCGAGCTACCGATTAGAGGGAGGCTACCGATGATCCTGTCAGCTATCTGTACTGGTGATTTCCTAAGTCTCTTTGATCTATATATATTTCGGTCATTGAGATATGTGGACGACAGACAGGTCGAACTAGACTATCTCTTTCAGAGGTTTGGGCATTCGAAAGGTTACTATGAATATCAGCATGAATTTGAATGTACTCGTGGAGCATGGGAACATATGAGGCCAAGAGTATTCGTTATGGCTTTCCTAGAGTTATGTTGTTCCCGATAAGGTCTAATTATGTCGATATCAACATATTGTCGATGGTTATAAACATCTTCAACGATCAACAAAGACTTTCTTTGGTGCCCATGATCCTCGCCGAAGTTCTTCGTTCGATGACAGCTTGCATTAGGGGACACAACTTCTTCGGGGGATGCAGTATGCTACTACAAATTTGGGAGAGAGAACATTTCTATGGTCGTGATCCATAAATGGATTTCTACATGGGTGCACGTAATATGATAGAAAGCCATGAAGATCGTCTCCAAAATTGGGTAGGCGCGCCGACAGGAAGGGAAGAGTGGCGCACATTCCTGAACAACCTTACAGGAGATGCCATCCAATGGAAGTTTTCTTGGATAAAAGGAGTGGCATTTGCGAGGACCCAATATTTTTTCTTTATCAAGTTAATTGGGCTGAGGGACATTCAGTCATATACACCTCTTCGGGTTATGCGGCAATTTGGAGTCATCCAAGACATTTCTCTTTGGTCAATCATGGGGTCACATGAAGATGTTTTCACTTCAGTCTCGCTGTAACGGATAAGAAATCTGCAAGTCGAGTGGGAATACACGATCAATTTAGAAATAGTAGATGAAAAATGGTTCAGAGTATTATGCTTGGCAAAATACTATGAGTCATATGTCTCATCCAAGCGTACACGGGCATTATGGGTTTGTAGACAATCGATAGATTGATTGGATTAGAGAATCAATGCTTCCTCGCATGGGATTCACCACATCCATGTATAATCAGAATGTTCCCGGATCCATTAATTATTTGATCCAGGTGGTTGAAGAAGAAGAGGAAGAAGACCGGAAGAGGATCCTGAAGAAGACCTAGAAGAAGATCCCAAAGAGGACCCAGAAGAAGAGGTGGATGAAGACCACATGGAGGTTTCTGAAATGGGTTCTAACGTCTATGACCCAAGAGACGGAGGGGTGATAGACATGTCTCCCGAACGCGGCCCCGACGAGTCTCCAGAGTACCACCTAGGGCCATATTATGATAGGGACGTTAACGATGATGATGCTCCAACCTAGACGTAGATTCGTCTTTCTTCTTTGAACTTTTTACTTATGCTCCTCAAAGTGCCATGTGGTCTATCCCTCTTGTATGCCTTATGGCCCCCCATACTTTAATTTCTTAGGTTTTTGATTGCCTACCTCAATGTAACATCCAAGACTACCTTAATCAATAAAGTTAAGTTTGCTCCAAATCTAAAATGTGTTTGAATAGATAATTTGTTATCAAATTGATTGCAACGTAGGCCTACCTCAGGCAAAAAGAGGTTCTACATTAGGACGCGTTTTGAATGTCGTCAAATTGGCGTATATATGTGTTACACTTATATATTTGTTACATCTTACAATATTTTCCAAACTAACATAGTTTCCTTTTTCTTTGTTTTCTTTTCTTTTCATCATTTATCCCTAAAAGTACGTTGATTTGTGTCGACTTGCAAACTGGCTGACTCACAATACAACCTTCGATCAAAAGGAAAGATGACTTCAACGCTGCTGCAAACATAATGATACCTGTTGAGAACCCAAAAGGTTATAGAAACATAGTAGACATCCAAAATGAAGAGAAAATGGCTCGCATGGAATCGGGTTCCATTGGCGGCATCAAAAAGAAAAGGGAAGATGTTTCAGTTGTCACTTACCAACAAGGAGGACCATCCCACCGATACCCCAATAATCCCTAAATCATTGCGCATGTTTCAGACGTCCCATACCCAATATATAATACCCAAGCACACTATAATCCACCCCGAGCACCAGCATACCAAAATCCTCCAAGACCATATGTCCCGATCCAAGCACCAATCCACCAAAATAGACCAGCATATGCACCGAGACCACGTCCAAATCTTGAAGCTAGAAATGCTCGCACTTACACACCGATTGCCAAACCCTACGCCCAATTGTTTGAGAGGTTGGGGACAGCGGGAGTGCTGCAACCAGTTGAAGGAAACCTTTCTGATCCAATCCCTCGTAATTTTGATGGAAACAAGCGATGCGCTTACCACTCAAGAATCCAAGGACACGATACAGAAGATTGTTATGGGTTAAAGAACCAGATCGAGTCTTTAATTAAAAGAGGAGTAATCAAATGCACTCCAACGCCTCCTAATGCGAACAACTACCCCTTGCCAAACCATGAGAATCGGGAAGTCAACATGGTTACTCTGGATGAAGAATATGGGGGCACTGACTGTCCAGACATAGATGAACCAGATGCCATGACATCTTCGACGCAACCTGTTATAACTGTTCAACTAAGAAAACCTCTGACTGTCCAAACATATCTCCCAAGAGTTGTAGTGACCACTCTAATTGCTAGAAAGCCTGAATATGACACCAAAGCAGTCCCATGGGACTATCGAGCGAACGCCAAGGGCAAGATGATCGACACCGCCGTAGCTCAAGGGATGACCAGGTCGGGGAGGTATTATGCCCCAAAGGATCTAAATCAAAGAGATTTTGGAAAAGAATAGAATCCAAAGAAGAACGTTACCGATGCTGAAGCCGCAGAATTTCAGAAGAAGATGCAGCCTAAAGACTATTCAGTCGAAGAGTAGTTGAAGAAGACGCCTACCCACATATCTATTTTGTCTCTACTTATGAGTTCTGAAGCTCATAGGAATGCTTTGATGGAAGTGTTAGACATAGTGAATATTCCAAAAGAGACCACCAGTGAAACCTTAGCTTCAACGATTAGAAGAATAGTGGAAGCTAGCAAGATTTCTTTCCATGATGATGAGCTGCCTGCAGAAGGGGTTGGGCACAACAAAGCGCTTCATATCGCAGTCAAATGTTGTGATAAGGTTGTGACTCGAGTTCTAATTGATGGTGGTTCTGGATGTAACATCTGTACTTTTACCACTTTGAGGGATTTAGGTGTTAATATGGGAGAGATAAAGAAAAGTCGTGTGAAAGTTAGAGCTTTTGATGGAGCGCAAAGAAGTGTCATTGGAGAGATCTGTCTCACATTGCAAGTGGGGCCAACTGAATTCTTCATCCTATTTTAAGTGATGGATGTATCATCCAACTACAATATGTTGCTGGGAATACCATGGGTTCACATGGCAAGAGCGGTTCCTTCTACTTTTCACCAATGTGTAAAGTTTAAGTGGGGTCGCACATAAGTTACCATTCATGGAGAGCTCAGTCACCTCATCCTTTCTGTTAATTCTATCTCAGTCGATGATGAGTTAGATGGAGCTACCTTTCACACTTTGGAAATTATGCAAGCTATAAGGGTCGGTGATGAAGTAGAGACAGGTAATACAAAGTTGTCAAGTGCAGCGAAAATGGTTGCGTCAGAGATGTTGAAGTATGGATATCAGCCTAAGAATGGACTTGGACCTAAGTCTAATGGCATAGTTGAGCTGATCCAGCTGAAGCATCAGAGAGGCACCAACGGACTCGAATATGAGCCTGCTTTGGAAAAGACCATCACGGGTCAAACGATACAATCTTTGTACCAGAACAAGCTTTGATTCCAGATCAAGCTAGCGTTGATGATATCGTAGAAATTCATGGTATTAGTAATGCACTCTTTAATACACAATAGAGTGTATAACTAATGCAAGCATTAGTTATACATGACATAAAAAAATGTACCAAACAAGGTATCTACCAAACGACCCCTAAGGTGTTAGTCCCGGTCTAGTGGGTGACCCTTAAATACCTATGGTGACACGCAATTCTGGGGCTTACAAATTGCTACTTAAGGTCTCAGTCCTAACTGACAAGTGAGCTTTCATTCCAAAATCTTCTCGGTGCTAAGTAAAACTCTCAACAAAAACATACTGATAGGCTGCAAACAATAATAATCTAATAATACTGAATGATACTGATAAACTGATAATATTTGAGTAGTTCATGAATATTGATAAATATTGATGAATACTTTATCTGAGAGCATCTTTAATCATGAAAATTGATAATATGAGACATATGGATCTGAAATAACATAGTTCTAAAACATGCAAGTATTTACGTACCGATGGTTCATGAAAATACTATTTAGAAATACTAAATTATAGTTTAAAAACATATAATTTAAACTATTCGTGATAAGAAAAGGAAAATATCATGGAATTCATGTTTTTCACAAAATCCTACGCTTAGTATAAATCATGAACTGAAAACTGGATTTACTTCTAGGACTCAATGAGTGAAGGATTGTAACACCCCAAAATTTTTTAAGTTAAGAACTGAATCATTCTATAACACCTCACAATTCTACTCTTAAAATTTAAATCGTTCGTGTAACAACTTGAACTTCGAAAAGGGCTAAAGAGGAAAAACGGGCATGTTCACGAACTCAAAATGGACCAGGGACCATTCACGACACCCTAGATGGTCTGTTTAAGGGTCCACGACCCATCTTGGGCATCGTGAATGACCATCCAAGGTTGCATAGGCAGGAGTCACCAAGACAGGATCCTAGACGACCCGTGGTGACTTGTACGGTTCGTTTATGGGTCCATGCAAGTCACCCATCAATTTTTAAGTTTTTTCTCAATTTCAAACGATCATATCTGTTAGCACAAAATGAATTAGGTGGCCAATAACCTATCAAATTAAATGGCTTTGAGTCCTCTTTCCAACGCCACCAAGTTTGCCTCATTTCGAGTCTGGAGTAAAAAAGTTATTCCCCTTTTAGTGAAGCCTTGTTAGGTAGGGTAACTTAACGACCGACTATATGGGCCGTGATGCATTAAATGTCCTGTGAAGCATTAAACGGCTCATGAGACTGGCCGTTTTGGGCACCTTTCCAGTTTTCAAAGTTGGAGTCATTTTGGTCTTTCCCCCCTATGCGTTTGGTACTTAAACTACGCCGTTTTAATCCTATTCTCAGCCTAAACTATATCGTTTCACACCAAATTAAGGGCTTAGAAAGTGTTAATCAATTCTTCTATATTCATTAACATTTCAAGACATTAGAGCAAGGTTTCTAAGAGGTGAAAATCTAGGGTTCAAACGTTCTTCAAGTTTCTTGGATTTTGCCAAAGAACTTCATTCTTCCAGGTTTGTAAGTCTATTCATAGTGTTGGACCAGTTTGTCCTCACGCCCTACATCTTAATTCAGTCAGAAATCGTTACATCTAAAGGATCTATTCATAGTTCTAGATCTATATATAGTTCCTAATATTTGAATTCAATTCTTTAACAAGTTGAAGTTTTGATTCCTATTTTACATGTGAATCTTATAATGTTGTTCATGCTTAGTATCACATTATAAGATTCACATGTAAAAGTTTACATGTGAATACCTATGTTTTGATTCCTAAGCTTATGTTTTCAAAGAAAATTGCTTGAAAGTTCCTCATATATTGATTTTGGGCTTGAAATATAAGTTCATGAGCCTACATTTTAAAAGTATAAGTTTTGAACAAAATCCTTGAAAATAAAATCAAATGTTTTCATATGTACTATTTGACAGTCTAGAAAAAGAAAGAGTATGATTGATGTTTTTAAAAAGTGTTTCAGTAATGTAATAGTCTCTTTCTTTGTAAAGGGTGATTGAGCAAAGTGAAAGGTAAAGTAATGTAATAGTCCCTTTCTTTGTAAAGGGCGATTGAGCATAAAGTATATTGAATATTTTGGGAGTAGTATCGAGCACCAAATTGGGTAAGAGTTTATTATATTTCAAAAGTTTCATAAAACTATGTAGCCAGCGTAGGATAAGATAGCATTGAATTTTCGTGTGACTTCTCACTGCCTCCGAGAAATCCTATTAGATGGATCCTTAGTTACAGTTGTTGACACCCAATTTTGGACCTCTACAATAGGATTAATCACCGAGCTTCTTAAATTCCAAACGATTTGATATAATTAGTTTTTATAAAGTTCAAAATATTTTTTCAAGCTATTTTTCAATCAATTTTATAATTTTTAAATAATGTATATGTTTTATATAATTTTGTATATAATTAGTATATTTTATAAACATTCGAAAATCATCTCAAAAAGATTTTAATTTTAGTAAGTATTTTATTAAATTAGTTTAGTTTAAATTATGGCTATAATTTTGAATCATTAGTTTACAATTAAGTTAATTATTTTATTTCGTTAAGATTAAGAAGCTCACTAATTAATCATACTAATTCATCTTATTTAATTATTAGCTAAGCTTACTAAATTGATCAATTTGGCTAAGTCCTTAACTTTCATCCGTTATAATTGCAATTCATTGGTCTTTTCTCAATTGCAATATTAGCCAAGCCTCACCTCCAATTTTATATCATTTTGGGCCCAATTTCGTATCAATTGCTGCCCATTCCCATTCAACAACCAGCAGCCCAATATAATAGCAATCAACACCTCCCAATTCTGCCCAACATATTCCCAAACCCATTGCTTTTCACCAGACCCAGAAGCTGCCCAGCGTGTAATTTCCAGAAGCAGCATCAACCAAATGGCGTCCTACTCCAATTCTCTCCAACGTTCTCACGTCGTCAGCAGCGGCGTCAATTTCCACGGAAAGCAGCCCCAACGTTCACAAAGAAACGGAACAGTACACGGCGAGTTCACGCTCGTACGATCACGTCTCCTTCTCCTTTTTCTGCCTTGTACAGCAGGGCAGAGCAGCCTGCAATTTTCTGCCCTTGCAGCCGCGTCTCGTTGTGACCTTGAAATGGAACCACGTTGCTCGCCAAGGACATTGGCGTCGATCTAAGGCGTCGATTCTCCCTTTCCTCTTCCGAAATGGATTGAAATCGCAAGAAAAAGATGCCTCACCGAAATGGTGAAAGATTTTTCGAGTTTGAATTTTGGAATTGGGCCCTTGAGTCCGTTTTTCATCGATTTTCCCTCCCAAATCTGAACCCTAGTTTCCCCCTATAAATTCCCCCTCTTTTTCATTGTGTGGGAAGAAAAAAGAACGTTGGAAAAAGTTAAAGGAGATTTTTTAGTTGGAATTTGAGAAAAACACAAAAACTACTGGTCAAAACACTTGTATACTTAAACTCTAGGTTCTGAAAGAGTCTTTGTTCAAAGATAGGTCGGATATTCGGATTTACTACTCGAGTTTTGAAGTGGTGTAAGAGGTTGCTGTCCGTTCTAGCTTGTCACTGTCTCCATTTCGCTGCATCGGAAAAGGTAATATTTTCTCAATAGTTTTCTCTTCGCCTTCTTCTGTTCTTGATGTGCTTCACCACTGTACCGTTGTATCGTTCTTATTTGTAGTCGAAATGGGTAATCTTAATACGCTATGCATCTCGTTCTCGAATGATTCAAACCTAATTTTGTTTCTAGTCTTGTTGTTTTTCTTTTGCGCCTAATAATAGATAGTTTCTCTGTTTCTCGGTAAGTTTGCTTTTGTTATTTCTCTGGTTCTCGTTGTCTGACTATATATCATCTAATCTTTATTCTTTCGTTTATATTAATTTCAATCTGGAAGTCTCTTTCACTTTGCTACTGTTCTAGTTGTTTTCTTCTCAAAATAAAGGCAAAATCTAAAGGCTAGTTAACATGGAGTCTGTATGTTGTTGGTTTGCTATTTAAATGTCTCAACTGGTGATATCACCTATCGTTGCTCCTATTTTGTATTTGTTTGAATGTTGAAAACCTGATTTAACCATTTCAGAGGTGCCACTATAGCTTTTCTTTCGCTGAAGTATAGTAATCTTCTTAGGAGTTTGCTTAGCTTTTTAATATCTCGTTAGTCTCTGTTTCTGGAACTAAAAATGGGCCTTGTGCTTCATAAAGTGACGATATTTTTGCTTGATGTAGTCTAAGTGGTTAGAATAGGGGTCTTATTTTCAAATGTCCAAAGTTTGTCTCTCTGTTGCTTTCTTGTTCTCGTTTGGTATCTGTTGGAACGGTTAGCATGATGTCTTTATTGTTCGTTCGATTCCAACATCCACTCCCGTTTCTGTATTTTGTTTGTGCCTTGAAGTATGTCATCTTCTCTTCTAATGTTAAAAAATGGTTTCGATCTGGCCCATTGTGTGTGCCGTATTAATCGATATTCAATCGGCATTTTCTTCCTAATATTTTGAGTTCATTGTTGGTTAATGATTATGTATTCCCTGGATTATGATATGTTCTCAAGCATATACATGCATATATATGTGTGCTACTGTTTTATGTCATAGTTGATTTATCAACTTTTTCATTGTTAATCCAGCTCATTTGGTCTTCTTTAGAGTCGTATGTTTCGGTCTAATTTAAATTTCTTAGGTGGCTTTCATTTTAAATGAATTCCGTCTTGTTTAAGTTACATCTCATCTGCTTTATTACTTCGTATACTAATTCCTTGCCATTTCCTTGCATGTGAACCTGCCTTGAGTCCTCACAGACTTCTCTTTTCCCCTTGCATTCTGATTTGGGCCGTGAAGGCCCGAATTTGCTCTTCCTGCTCAAGTCAGCCCCATTTCCTAGTGAAAGGAACAGGTGGCTGGAAACTGAATTTTCAGGTCCCAAAAACCCCAAAAGAGAGCATTATACACGATGTATACAAGTGTGTACACAAGTATACATGGAAAGAACGGTGATATACAGGTCTGGAGTGACGATACAGGTGCTGGAAATTCGAAGTGGGCTGCATACATTCGGTATATAGCCCAATATACACAAAAACGAGTCTAAAATACGGCCCGTATACAATGGTATACACAGAATGTATACGCACATTTTCCAAAGGAAAATAGGCCCAAAAGCCTTAGAATTTTCCAGCAGGTTTCAAGTAGCAGGAAATGGGCCCAAAGGCCCAAAAGAATGATCCAGCAGCTGATCCAGCAGCTGATTTTCGAATTGAATAGGCCCAAACTTATGTTTTGGGAATTTTAGTAGTAGGACAGGTGCATCAAGATTTGGAATTTTGGGCCAAAGGCCCAAAATCAATATTTCTTTCCCTTCTCCTCTTTATTTATTTGATATTGTATTTGATTAACATTTTGTTTATTTTATGGTTTTGATTTAATTAAATTCCCAAAGATGGCCATTTCATTTTTTTATCATATTCATATTTTTATACTTAGCTTTATTTTCTATATTTTGTCTTGTCAAGTTATTTCCCTTTAGAATGATCCCCCTTAGTTTGTTTCCCCTTAAGAATAATTAATTAGAAATAATAGTAATAAATAAATAAGAAATAAACGAGTTCATTACTTCTTAGTTAAATTTTTTTTAAAAAATTAGTCAAAGTCATTTTAATTAAATCGCTGGTCAACCGCAAGTTAGCGGGCATTTCGAGGGCCTAACACCATCTCGGAATGTACATTGAACTTCGAACCCTTTTATTTTCAATTGAATTTATCTGTTTGAATCTTTTGAAAAACCTTAGGTTTTTTCTTGATTTTTACTAAAAAAATTAAGTGGCGATTCTGTTCTTTTGGAAATTCAATTTCTGTTACATTATAAGTTTAATCGATTTTTCAAAAAACTAGTCATTTTTCTTTTATTTATATTTTTCGAGTAAAACAACAGTATCATCATCTACCCCATCAAAGTATAAAATGACTCTTGAAACGTGGACAAAACATTGTATCATTGTTAGGCTCATAGTAATGGTTATTAGTTAGAGAAACTCTCCGCAAAGTAAATTATATTATTTTTATATTGCTTTTATTGCATATCTTATTGTAAAGCTTAAATGGTTTTCACTTCATATTCATGTATTGATTCAGTTGAGTTGTTTTCGGTCTCTCGGTTCAGACATTTGTTTATTCAGCCATATTACATGTTCGTGCATTCAATGTACTAATGTCATTCGACCTGCATCTTTTCTTATGATGCAAATACATGTGTTTGGGATCATCAACAAGCGCTCTGTTGAGATCACTTCACACTTCTTGATAGCTTTTGGTGAGACCTCCTAGTTTCTGGTGGACTCCACTTATATAATATGTTTAGTAGTATTGAGGTATTGTGGATCATATCTTGACACCTATCTTGAACAATAAAGGCTTCATATATAGATAGGCATAGTTAGATGTTTTTATGTTCTTTTTCCAATGATTTTATTGGAACTTATTCATGTTAAGTATTTTCAAGACAGTGGTTCAAACTTTAATTTAAATGATTTAAATGCTCATCTTTTAAAACTTTCACATATTAGATTGAGTCTTATGTCTATAGTTAGCCAGACCAAGGGTTCGTTTGGGGACCAACAATGGTTCTTGAGTGTTGACCACGTCCAATGTGTAGGCTCGCTTGGAGGACCAACAATTGTTCACCTTAATTAGAGATTACCTTTACATATCTCTAAGGTCTTCACATTTACCCATAAAATAGCCTTGCCAAACTTAGTTTTGAGGACCACCACTAATAAATTTATTTTTCTAACGCCATATACACTAGCTTGATTTCTTGATCAGAAGCTTGAAGGTAACCCTTGTTTTTTCTTGAGAGGAACCTGCAGCTAGCGTAAGAGATGAATTTGTCTAAGGATTGTGTGTGAATGAGAATGTTTAGTCAACTAAATTTCCTTTAATCCAACTTAGAATAGGTTAAAAATGATATAGTATAGGGATTAAAAGAGAGGGAAAAAACCAAAATGACCCTGACAGAAAAATTGAGTTCTATAGGTTCCACAATACCATCGCCCAAATTCAGAGTTTCTGAAGTTTGATTCATGAAAATCATTTACGATCTGTGATTCCATCTACAGACCGTGAAAAAGTGCTTGTAGGAATCAGGCTAAATTCTGAGTTTTATGACTTTGATCTACGGATCAAATTACGACCCATAAAAAGTTGTACGACTTGTAAACATAGCCCGTAAAATTCAGGAACTATTTCATATTTCTAAACTTTGATCTACGGGTTGCATCTACCGTCCGTAGTTTTTCTACGGCCCGTAAATTTCAATTTTTCGCAGACTTGAAACTTTTGACTCCCATGATTTGATCCGGACCTTAGGTCTATTGGGGTGTTACAATATTATACTCTAGTTTTTAATTTGATGTAATATGAAAAGAGCACATTTATGGTGTCATTATATTCCAAGTGAGAAGAAAAACATAATGCGAGTTTTGTGAGTGACATAGTACCTTGATGTAGTACCTACCCTTCTGTACCGATTTCTGATAGGTAGAATCTCCATATGCAATATGTATACCCCCAAGTTGATCAAAATCAGAACCATATAATTATATGATATGATTATTTTTAAATATCATATAATTAATATATGATTTTCGGAAAAGGGTCAAAATTACTCCTGAACTATGTGAAATAAACCACTTATACCCTTCGTTACATTTTGGGATCAAAAATACCCCTGCTGTTATCCTAAGAGACCACAAATACCCTCAAGAGTTAACACCCCAATTTTTTATTGACGTGGCAAGTCATGTGGGACTAATCCTTCCACCTAAGCATTGCCAACTAGGATTCACTACAAAAGAACTAGACCTTTAGCGGCAACAACAGTCGCCACAAAAGCTCTGAAATCGTCACTAAAAGTTTTTAACATTAAATTCTAATTTTGTGTTTTTTTCTTCATTGTTTTTTAAAAACCAAAAATGATATCGATTAAGTAGGAGTTTTAAGACACTGTATGTTATATTTTTATGTCATATGTAAATGTATAAAATGTACAATGATGCATTATATAGTAGGAGATTTGAATTGAGAAGTAATTTTGATGATTTTTTGTAATAATATTGGATGTTTTTAATATTGATATTGCAAGTTATTTATTTTAGAAAATTAGGTTGCAATCGAAAATTAATTATCATATTTTTTTGTTGAAAAAATAGGTTTTACTAGCGAATGGTTGTTGAAGCCTTAGTCGCCACTAAAAATCACTCATAACCTTTAGTGGCAATATTTTGGGAATTTGTGGTGACTTTGTCGCCACTAAAGGTCAAGTTCTTTTGTAGTGAATCTTAGTTGACAATGCTTAGGTGGAGGGATTAGTCCCATGTGGCTTGTCATGTCACTAATAATTTGGAGTGTTAACTCTTGAGGGTATTTGTGGTTTCCTAGGATAACGACGGGGGTATTTTTGATCCCAAAATATAGTGGAGGGTATAAATGATCTATTTCACATAGTTTAGGGGCAATTTTGACCCTTTTCCGTATGATTTTTTAGAAAAACTACAAGAAACGTCTATATTTTGACATTCAACTGATTAAAACTACTTTACTTTAATGCTTTGAATTGTCATAATTGTAGGATTTTTTTTTAATTACATTTTATTTGAATCTATAGATTAAATTTTCTTATATATCTTTATTATTCTAACCATATGGATTGTGTGAGAGTATTTATGTTTTTTAATAATTTAAAAAATTAAATAAATAAAATAATACTTAAAAAAGAAACATAGACAAGGTGATGTGGCAACTCTCTATGGTCTCCATTTGCATTTATCTTTTTTCTCCTTTTATTTGACACTAGTTAACCAAATCGCGCTTCGCATGGTCATATTTTTCTATATTAATTGATATAAAATAATTAAGAAATTGCAATACTAATATATATATATATATACATACGAAAAAATCAAACAGAAAATAAAAATAAAAGAAAAAAAATAGAATTAAATTAGTTTCAAGAAAAATAAGAAGAGAATTATAATTTTTCCTTGGAATAATACAAGGACATATTTCTTTATGCGTCAATTTTATATACGTTGCTATCCCAATTTTGGGTGTTTTAAATTATTTATGTTATTTCACTTATAATTTCATTTATATAATAGTACTATTTACGTTTATATATTTATTTAACTATATAAATTTAGAGTTCATATAATTTTTCTTGCTTATAATTTAAATTTTTCACAATTATTACCATAAAATTGAGCATATCAATTTGTTTAATTGATAAGATTAATAGCCTAAACTTTTTGTTATATATCTACAAAAAACTTTCATATGAAAGGCATAGAAAATAATATTTCGTAAAAAAATTACATTAAAAATTAGAAATAATAAATACACAAGAGAACTCAAATATCAATTTTGTATAGAAACTGAATAAATTATGTAATCCAAACACTACATAAAGATGAAGAAATTAAAAACAAATTAAATATCAATGATTTCATATATCAATATGTGGATGAGTTTTGATTTTCAATAAAGAATATGAAAATTTTGGACAATAAATGATAATAATTGTGACTTTTATTCTTATAAACTAATAAAATAAATAAGAAAATAGGGAAAAATTATTATTTTTTGGCTAGTGCAATATTTTTTTAACATTAACTTTAATCATGGGTTCATCATGAAACGTAGTAAATATAAATGGATGTTAGAATTTTTTTTGGAGAGTTGCGCCTTTCCATTTTTAAAATTTATTTAGTGAGCAATTATCTTATTCTTTAATTGACTAATTATGTAAATATTTTTTAGATTATTGAAAATTAGATAAAAAGATAAATCTCATAATTAGGAGAGTTAAAGGGATGGTTTAATTTTTTTCAAGCTATTTGAAATGATATTTCATTAGACTACTCGACTATTTAATAAATTTTCATTCGTTAAGGAGAAAATGAAAGATTTGAGTGATAAATATTTTTGCCTTTAAATTTACTATAAATAATATGAATAAGTGGAGTAGTAAAATTTGAGGTATTTAAATTCTTATAATAAATAATAGAAATTAATGAAGGGAATAGTAATTGACATATTTTTAATAGTAATTATAAATAGATATATAGTGAAGATTACAACAATAAAAAAAATAAAAAAAAATAAGGATCATTGGTCAAAGAGAGGTGTCAAATTATTTTTTTAATATTTTAGCTTTATATAATATATAGATACATATAAATTTTTTGTTCTTCTTGGAGAATGAAAGGTTGGAGTTAAATATTTAGACCTTCAAATTTACAATAAAGAATAGGAATAAGTAGAATAATAAATTTTGAGACATTTAAGTTTTTACAATATATAATAGAAATAAATGGAGAAAGTAATAATTGACACTTTTTAAATAATAATAAGAAATTAAAATATAGTGAAATTTATCAAAAAAATATAAGAAAATAGTAAATAGGATCTTTGTCATTTTTTTTCTTTTTTTTTTTGGAAAATGAAAGTATTGCAAATAATGTTTACACTTTCTTTAGTTTTTCAGTAGAATTATACAAATACTCAACTTTGTTGTCAATTTTTTTAATTCATTGCTTGGATAACGTTTTTTTCTTTTTGTAAGTTATCAAATTTCCGCTCTTTAAAATGCTTCTAATCTTAGTGTCGTATTTAGGAATGCACTTCGGCATACAAATAAATAGTAACATCGAGTACATAATGTTCGTTTTAGAATGTTGCAAAAAATTATCATAATAAAAATTCTGAAGAACTAACCATAATTTAACCTAATGAATTATGTATGTACAACTATAGTCATATAAAAGAAAAAGAAAAAAAAACCTTTATATTTTAAGTTCTTCAATAAAGTACATAAATGAAATATAGAGAATAGGAAAGAAAAACTAAAAAGATCAAATAACTATAATAATAATTTTATTGTAAGACTCTACATTATCTTCTTCCAAAATTCACAATTTTCTCTACTTTTGTATCTTCCTCAATTTTTTCTTCACCCTACAAGCACAAATAGTATACTATGAAATTGTTAGTTACTCCATGGTTTTATTTGGATTGAGTTTATTCAATTTAGTTTCAAAGATTAGTTAAATTGACTAAACAAAAGAAATAACATCACATAAATTATTAAAGTAAAAAATATAATTTAAAAATTTAAAGAAACATTTTTACCCATAGATTCTTTACGACTTTGTTGAAAGCAACCATACGATGTGATGATTAGCATTTCTTCCTCACCCTAATGTATGATATGGTGATGGAGAAGTGAAAGAATAACTTTGAATCAATTTTTTCTTGCTACAAAATATGAATTTATATAGAAAAAGTGGAGGAATACCATAAGGTGTCATAAACTAATAAATTTAATTTTGGGGGCTATGAAGATTAAAAAAAAAGGAGTTTTGAAAATTATTAAGATTATAAGTTGAAGAGGTGTGAGTTATTGATAGTTATTTCTTATTTTATTAAAGATATTACATAAATATTATAGTGGTAGGTGAAAAGTTGAGTAATTGAATGTGAAGACTTTTTGAGATATTAAAAATAAAATAATTAAATAATGAAGGAAAAAATGGTAAAAAAAAAAAAAAAGGAATAAAGAGAAATATGAATGGAGACCATAGAGCGGTGCCACATCACATTCTCTATGTTTCTCCTTTATATATATATATATATATATATATATATTATTGAACGACCCAAACCATCGTGATTGACACCCACACTAACCCTCCGGTGGGAGAACCATTACTACAACCCAAACTAACAACTCAACCAAAATACTAAGGCATTTAAAGATACGGGACCAGGTTTAAATGCTAAGGAAAAGAAATAGGGAGTTCCCATAAACTCCAAACAAAGTCTAACAACCAAAACAATGTGGAATAACACCTAGAACCTGAAAGTCAATGTGCCAAAACATCTAAGGTTCAACCATAAGTCTAAACAAGAAGGGGTACAACCCCATACAAAACATAAGAAATCTAAGGAACTAGTCTAAGTCCGAAAATGTGGACATAAACAGAAGAGAACTCATGGCAGCCCGGAAGAACTAGCTCACCCTTGAATTCGAACGATCACTGATCTTCTAAACGAGGTTTGTCAATAGCTGCTTGAAGATGCCCTGTACTCAACAAAGAAAGAGCAAGTGCAATATCAGTACACAACTACAATGTACTGATAGGATCACGCGACTATCCCACTAAGTGCAACATGCATAAGCCATTACAACATAACAATAACATGCATATACCAAACATATACAATATCGATATCATTTGCGAACAACAGAGCTTTTCACATATTTCAAGATATACAATTTGTCAAGTCAGTGGTCCTCTCATGGAACCCACACCCAAACTGTTAGCGTACCGGTATGTGGTTCTCGATCAAATGTTTATGTCGGAATGTCGCAACTGATCCCATGTTTATGCCGGAACGTGGCAACTGATCCAAGTTAGTGTGTCGGAATACAACACCCGATCCATTCAACAAGCCACAATCACAATCACAAAGTATATTCTCAAAATCATACAATCAAGTCATGATTCATGACATTCATCATTCATCTATCCTCATTTATAATTAGTGTGATCAATAATGCAACATTCGCATGCATACATGTCACGCCTCGAGCCTACACCCTGGGCGGGACTGACACTCGAAGACCATTACTGGCCCCAAGCGAACCCTTGGTCTGGCTTACTTAACTCAGCGGAAGACTTAACTCAACAGAAAAACTCAATGCAATAAAAGATCATAAAACAACTTAAATGATAAAATCTGGCCAAAAAGGCAACTTGTGTCTCAAAATAGAATATTTGTAAATACATTGATGAGAGACTCAATACTAACTGTCTGACAGACCCCGCAACATCCTAATAAATCAAAACTGGGAAAACGAAATAGCAGAGTCCTCCGGAATGCAAGGAGGCTCATCACTGACTCTGGAGTGCTCAATTGGATCAACGGCGTACTGGATGCTAATCCTGGTTACCTGCGTCTGTATCATAATAAGATGCAGGCCAACTGGCATCAGTACATTGAATGTACGAGTATGCGAGTTGGAAAGCTAAACAACAACTTAAGCTTGAAAGGAGTACAAAGGAACACTTACCTTAGCTCTGTCCAACTCATGAATAACTGAACTCACTATAAAGCAATAAGACATATGCAATATATAAAGCTTGTAAAACAGTGTAAACAACTTAGTTCGTTAAAGATAAAGCAATAACAAACTCAACTTTACTTATATAAAAGTAATATAACTTTAATGGGAGATTCTTTAACCGACAACCACCACTATGAGCCCTAGTGATGATACAACGTTTTACCTCATGTTGCCCAAGGACCATCCTATACCTTGCCGTGATATAGGACCTTACTTAACTTAGTGGATCCACTAGCTTAACTTACGTGATCATAAAAAAAGAATGACCCGTTAAGTCCCATGTTGGCTACATGGTTCTTATGGAGAGTTGAGTTAATATGAACTCGCGTCCCAAATTCGGTGCTCAATACTACTCCCAAATATACTTTAGCTCATAAGTGTTTTAAACACCTCTTTCTTTAGTTTGAGATAATTGCTCAAAGTTTAGCCCACAGGCTCTCTTGGAAAACATAGTTCCTTTCTTACTCAAATGTGAAAACATTTATAAACTTCTTTGGGAATACTTAGTTCCCTAATAACTTTTGAGAAATGAACTCAACTCTATACTTTGCTTGAAACTTGAGCCTTAAAACTAAGTTTAAACGTTCACTAAAGACTCTTGAAAAACTTTAAAAACTTGCTTTGACTTGCTTCTTAACTTCTAGACTTGACTCTTAACTTCACTTGACTTTGATCCTAACTTTCATTGAATTGGATTATGGATTCAAGGTTCATGATCTCATGTTTATGGATGATTTCATAATGTTTAGATGTACCTTAGAGTGTTGAAATCAACTAGAAAACATAGGTACATTACTAAGGAACACGTACGAAAAAGTGGGTAACAAATGGGGAGAACTGGCGTCCCTGGCGCTCTGAGAGGCGCGGGGCGCCAGCCCTCAAACTTCAGAGACTGGTCTGGGGTGCTCTGGCTGGCGCGGTGCCCCAAGGGTGAAAGTTCAGAGACCCTTTTGGGGCGCGCTAGCTGGCGCGACCCCCCACCCTTTTCCCCAGAAAATTCTGACTTTTCTCCTTCGATTTTCCAACTCTAAACTCTCTTAACTTCAAAGGTTCTTTCCCCAAACACTTAGAATCATTAAAACCCTTAATATACAATAGATTCAACTCGAAATTACACCCGAAAATATGTACCAAATCAACAAGAAACTTCAACAACACAACCACAATAATTCAACAAAACACAACCAATCTTTTTCTCGGAATTGAAACAAGTTTGGCATGTGGGGGAACTGAACCAACCCTACACTATGTGATCTCACATACCTTAGTAGGGATCACCCCCGACGAAATCCACGACGATCTTGACGAACCTTGCTTCTTCTTCTCTTTTCTCCTTTTCTCTAAAAACTCTAACTCTCACTTTTTAAAAGGGAAAACTGATATAAAATCAGCTTAGACCCTTAATAAAACCAAAAGAAATGGTTAGGGAAAAGACCAAACTACCCCTAAAAATTCGGATTGAACTACCCTTATTCAAACAACCCAACTTCCAAAAGGCATAACTCACTCATACGAACTTGGAATCGTGCAAACTCGGCGGCGTTGGAAAGATCATTCCAAGACCTTTCCAAACATAACTGGAAATACACCTAACTCATCCTGAGCTAGGAGTTATGACTATTTGAAGTTGACCAAAAACTCACTTTTTTCCTTGCTTAACTAAATTTCCAGATTTTGCATTCTTTCCAAAAATGACTATTTCCAATTATAAGCTTCTTCATAGTTATTTCAAATTGCAGGATGTTACAATACATGTATTATAATGAAGCAAGAACAAACATACATCACATAACATGAAATCACAACCATCACCTACCTCAAACAAAGCTTAAATCCCCTAAGAAACTTGATCCTTCCCTTTCCGGATTCTTTCCGCTTGTTCTTGATCTACAAACAATCATAATAATACGAAGATCAATAAACAAGACCCGATTACCCGGATTCTAATCAATAATATCAACCCTAGATCAAACCCATGATCCCCATTATCCAAATTAGGCCTTTTTCCACCATAATTTTCAGATCAAAACCCTCACCCATCGATAATTACCCGCTAGATTACATTTTACGGATCAAAAAATAGATTTGGGGAGTTAAAACCTAACAATGAGCCTCAAGAATAGTGAAAAATGGTCAAGAAAGCACCTGGGGTCGTCTCTTAGCTCTCAAAGTCGAAAAGTACAGAATAAAACATTTTTGGGGTTTATTTCTGACTTAAGTCGCGACTGGCCTGCTATGGCAGCACCCATCCTGCCACAACGGCCTTGCCTTGGCGGAATAAATCCTGCCCTGGCGGCTTGCTGATATACCGTGAGTTTACGGTATTTCTAATACATTTCACTTACAAGTTGTATATGTCTAGGGCCTTTTTGTATTGGTTTTTATGTGTTTTTATCATATTTTGCAGGAAAGATGTTCAGGCGTGGAATTAAAGAGACAGCTAAAAGAAATGCAGAAAAGGGAATCTACGAAGGTGATCTACGGACCGTAGGTCCATTGACGCTCCGTAGATGGTGGTCGTAGATCAGCAACCAAGGCATGGAAGGAAAATCAGGGAAATCTGACCAAGTGTGGAACCACAGTGACCATTGATGGTCTGTAGATTAATCTACGGACCGTACTGTTGATCCGTAGATTGATACTGCGAGGGTTCCAGTACTTGATTTTTGAAGAGTCCAAGTATGGAGCTACGGAGAGGGACTGACGGACCGTAGATCGATCTACGGTCCGTACTGCAGTTCCGTCGTTTGTTTCAGAGAAACTGATTTTTGGAAGCTGAAATATTTTCTAAGTCTTGGCTGAAGGAAGGGACTCACGGACCGTAGATCCATTGACGGTCCGTGAGTCAGTCTCGTGGAATGAAGACGCGTGCCTGTAACAATCCTTTCTTATTTTGTTTCCTTTTTAATTTAGGACTTGTTTTCTATAAATAGGGCATGTAAACCTCGTTTTTAGGGGTTAGACATTATTGTTCTATTCTAGCTCTTGACTTGGGAGATTAACTTGCAAATTTAGCAATTTTTAATTTCCTAAGTTCATTTTGAAGATTTTTGTGTTGCAATTCAAGTTGAAATTCTGGGTTTATTATTCTTCTTACGTAAGTTCATAATTCTTTCATCTAAAACAATGAATTGTGTTCATATGATTATAGGTAACTAAACTCCACAACTAGGGTTGTGGGAACCATGAGCGATTAACAAAGTATGAATAGTAAATAAGCAATTCTTTAATAGTGTGGTTCATGCATTGATAATTCTTTCGTTTAGAAGTCTTTTTAGCAGTTGCAAACGTTAAAACTCGCCTTGTTGCTACTTGCGGACCAAGGAGGTAATCAACAAGAAAAGAATTATCAACATAGATTTAGTGTGATACTATCTAATAGGCTAGTGTCGATTGGTGCGAAGTAATAACTAAGCCAAATATCGATTATGATGTCTAATATGTGGTAAATGTAAGGGTTAGTAAATTATACACACGTAGTCGGGCCAAGGTGCGGGGTGAAATTCTCTAGATGCCAGACCAAGGATTTAGAGATACCTAACTTATCACTTTGCATGTAGTGCACTAGGAAATGATTGCTATTACTAGGATTACTGCGTTATGAGCTTGTGGGGAACACGTATACCCTAGTTATTTCTCTCATCTTGATAACAACCAAAA
>JAJOOR010086327.1:0-27965 GCA_036250505.1 Solanum acaule | reverse complement strand
ATAATCAAAATTACTTCTCAATTCAAATCTCCTACTATATATATATAATGCATCATTGTACATTTTATACATTTACATATGACATAAAAATAAAACATATAGTGTCTTCAAACTCCTACTTAATCGATATCATATTTGGTTTTTTTAAAACAATGAAGAAAAAAACACAAAATTAGAATTTAATGTTAAAAACTTTTAGTGACGATTTTCTGGGCTTTTGTGGCGACTGTTGTTGCCGCTAAAGGTCTAGTTCTTTTGTAGTGAATCCTAGTTGGCAACGCTTAGGTGGAAGGATTAGTCCCACGTGGCTTGCCACGTCAACAAAAATTTGGGGTGTTAACTCTTGAGGGTATTTGTGGTCACTTAGGATAACAGCAGGGGCATTTTTTATCCCAAAATGTAACGAAGGGTATAAATGATCTATTTCATATAGTTCGGGGGCAATTTTGACCCTTTTCCGTTTTTTTTAAAAAAATATTTATTTACAAAGATACCCTCCACAAATATGGTGGAAAAGATGTAAAAAAGATTTTGAAGGGCAATTGGGTCTTTAATCATGTTAATGCATGCATTAAAACCCCTTGCATTACTACTACCATGTATTCCATGTATTAGTAATACACACCTCAATACACAATAGTTATACATCGGCTAAAAACAATGTACCAAACAAGGTATTACTAATACACAAAGCTAATGCATGCATTATTTCTTCTAATACACTCTACCAAACGACCCCTTATTGAAATAGAACAGTCACAAGTGACAAAAATTAAGTTTTGGATTTAAAAATCTCAATCTACTGAACAAAAGTTTGCTTTAAAAATGGCATTGAAGATTTAAGGAAATAAAGAGGAATTACTGATGGATGTGATAATCACTAAATATGTTAAGGGATCCAAATGGTGCATCAATCTGGTGAGGAAACAGTATGGGCTATCTGTATGGAAATATATACGGAGCCTACGGGATGAATTCAATGATAAGTGCAGACTAAAGGTGGTCAGTGCTTGCAATACAGAAAAGCAACTTGATAGATGGTTGGATGACCTACCACTAAAGGAGGTAATTCCTGTCACTTGTGGGATTGGTAACATCAAAGAGAGTACAAAATGTGAAAGTTTCCTAGGTATGGAGAGTGTAGGGTTCAGTATATTTAATGATTGAACCCCTTTAACTAGAAGCAAACGCAAGGATTCTGAGGCACTTCTGCAGGCTACCATGTGATCTAGAAAATGCATCAGGCACTCAAAGACCAAGGCTGCTGCATCTACTTCTACTCCTATTGAGGTGACTGATGATGAGGTGGAAGCTTATACACAAAGGAAAATGAAAAGAGAGTGTGGCTATTCCTAAAAATCCCTCCTTCACTGCTAAGAAACAGGTTTCCAAATGTGGTTCATCCAATACTCCTGTCTTGTCCAAGCTGATGGATGCGAAAATTGATAGTGAGGAAGAGGAGGAGGCCTGCCTTCCTCAGAGTCACTTGGGAGTTGGGACAAATGACACTGATGAAGAAATCGACAACTCTGTGAATGACAAGGACGACCAAGTGGATCCTCACCTTGCCAAGGTGATCCAGTTTAAGAGGCAAACTGTGTTGAGGAGTCGTATGTTTACTGTATATGGTGGTCTTGAGATGGGTGAGCTACTTGCCAAAATAGTTGTTCAGGGTTGGAGCAACATGTTCCTCCAAGGAGATCATAGGAGGAAGTTGTGTAAGGCAGAGCTCACTGAGTTCTACATCAATACCAAAGGTACTGCCACGTCTACTTCCAGCAATGTTAGGGTGCCCCAATTGAGATTACTCCTCAGGTGATAGCTCAGGTTCTTGGTGTTCCTAATGCTGGGTGGGATTTCTATGTAAGGAATGAATGACCACCATTGGATGGACTGCCCTCTTCCCTGGACATCAGTAAAAAGTTCTCCAACAAGACCCATGTCCACAAGCATCAGAGAGTGGAGAAAAAGGAAATGTCGAAATTGCATAAATTGTTCTTTGATGTTGTCCATAAGATGTTGATCTCTCAAAAGAAGAAGAGGACTGAGGCTAACTTTTATTTTATCTCACTCTCATGGAATTGCTGGACACGGGGATTTCCATTGATCTTCCCCAGCTCATATTGCAACATATGGTCAGGGTAAGTCAGCAGGATAAGAAGGGGCAAGTTCTGCCTCATGGAATTTGGATGGGGGTTGTTCTTGCGCATCTCCAGGTACCTGTGTGAGTTTGGCATTTTCAAATGACCAGGGATATGATAGGGGTGGTGAACCAAGTTGTTGTACCTACATCATCAAGGAGGTCCAATGCTACATTGCAGCGACTGGGGGTTGCCTTAGCAGCTAAGAATGTTGAGAATGAGGCTCTAAGGGTTGCTCATCAGGATGCCATCACCATGCTTCATGGTGCCTAGGAGATTGAGTAGACAGATCTTAAGGCTAAGATTGTCAGTCTGCAGGCTGAGTTTGACAAGGAAAAGGGCTACTTACTCTGCCAGCCTGCAGGGCCTCTGTCAGCTGCTTCAAAAGAACCCTCGATCAACCCCTTCTCCCCCAAACTAGCCTAGCTCAGCTAAGCATCCCATTTCCCCTTCCTTCTATATGTAGCCAATTATCCTTCACTTTTTTAGTAATATGAATTGTTGTCTTTTTGCTTAAGAATATGGTGTCATATAACTGATATTAATGGAAACACATCATGCTTTCTCCCTTCATTCTGTTTGTTCTACTTGACTTTTCAAATCTCTTGAGATGTCTAACTGGGTTTTTTTTCGTTTTTGTTTTGATTGTATATGTGATAGCCCCAGCGGCTATGAGCTTAGTATTGCTGATTCAGATACTCAGATTTTTTTGGCATCATAAAAAATCTTGTTCCAATTTGGAACAAGATTTTTTATGATGCCAAAGGGAGGGGGAGGGGAGTGTATCTACTTTGTAATATTTATAACCCATTAGAATAACCTGGTTTATCTAAGTGTTTCTTCTGATGCCTTGCTTGGACTTTGAACTGATTGAAACAGGTTAAGCACATAACACGAGGGACATAAGTTCATCATCATCAAAAAGGGGAAATTTATTGGCTTTAGTATGTTATGATGATTGACAAAATGTTATCTGCCGAAACAATTCAATGGCCCATAAGACAAAGATGTGGAACAAGTTCATGAACCAGGAAGAATATACATGTTTCAGTATACAAAGTCCATCTCGATGAAGGAGTCTCATGGTGAAAAGATCTGGAAGTCTATACAATGTATATTCAAGACAAGAGTCGACAGACGTATAGACTCATGCATCCAAGCAAAGAGGTAGTCCTTATCGTGCAAGAGTTCATGTTGAACTGGGAAGCAAAACAAAAGACTATATATTCAGGCATGGTATGATGACTGAATTTTCTTGGAAAGTCAATTGGCTCTCTCAACAACCCTCACATAACAGAAGCAAAAGAATGTTACTTGGACATGTCCCTGTTTACTGGCGTCTGTCATAGTCAGAGATATTTACCTAATACATATTCTATAAAGTACTCATGGAAACAGCCTCTCTGTCTCCACAAGGTAGTGGTAAAGTCTGCGTACACTCTACCTCCCCAGACCCGGATGGGTCTGTCACTAGTCCGGGTTTGAGCACCATCATATCCTTAATCTCCTAAAAATCTCAGTTTCTCAAGGTCAAGTAAATACAATCTACTAGAAAGAATAAATGCACAGACACCAATCAATAGAATTACACTACAACAAAAATAAAACCATTCCTCAATCTCAAACTAAGTAAAGGTTAATCTCACTCCATTCACATAGAATTTGAGGAAAAGAAAAGAATATACATTTAAGGGGAGAAAAAGGGTACTGACCCCATTTTGATGGGCTCTTTCGACGAGCTTGGAAGGTGATAAGAAGCCATCACTATGAATAGAATGAGAATGCAATTCAAAGACTAACTTCTCTTTGGGTTGATTCCAGGGAATGGCAAAATCGTCAGTATTGGGTGAATGAGGGCGGTCCAAGAAAACCCATTCACTCACACAATTGTATGCCGAAGTCTGTTCAGATGTCATTCTCTTCTTTGAACCACCTCTCTTCTTCTTCTTCTTGTTCTTCGACCCATTCGCAGCTTGTTTTTTGGGGATTTCTTTGTCACCCATCATACAATTCTCTACCAATTCAACAAGTGAAGCTCCCCACTGAGTATATATGGGGCCGTCGGCTGGTCTACACCAGCAGCTTCGACTTCAACTTTTTTCGTTTTTCTTTTTATCTTTTCTTTTTTGTTAAAACATACTTTCTACTATTATTGGGAATAGTGCAATAACTTGTCAAGATGTAAATCACATTAGACAAGCTTCATATCATGAGCTCATATCTGAGTCTCGAATCGATTTCTCTTTCAGATGGGAGATTCACCACTCAACCATGCCCTTACGAGCATCATTATTACTAGTTTAGAATACGTGCGATGCACGTGTGTGTCACGATAATATAAAAAAATTGAATACAAAAATAAATTAGAAAAATAGATTATAATAATACCTAAATGGAGTGACAAGTCAAATCATCTTGCTTGTGCAGACGATACTATTATCCTTGCATCAACAAAAAAGAATTTCTCTTTTAATGATACTTCAAGTGTTGCAAGAGTATGAAAATCAGTTAGGCCAGAAGATTAATAAGGAGAAAGGCCTTTTCTAGATGTATAGTAAGGGTGCTACTAAGTTAGTGAAGATAGTAGAACAGATAATTGATTTATTGAAAGGTAAGTTTCCTTTAACTTATCTTGGTTGTCCTATAGGACATGCCAAGAAAAGTAAAACTGGCTTTGCTGATTTGATTTAAAAAATTCAAAATAAGTTACAGCTTGGAAGGGTGAATTATTATCTTTTGGAGGGAAAATTGTGTTTATTAATCATGTTTTGCAAAGTATGTCAATATATATGCTCTATGCTATCACTCCTAAATGTATCATTTATGACATCCATAGAGTTTTTGCAAAAAAATTATAAAATTTTAAAGAGGAAGGAAGAGCAAAGTATTGGGTGGCTTGGGAAGACATTTGTCAACCCAGAGAAGGAGAGATAGGGTTTAGGTCTATGTTTGATGTTTCACAGACACTATTTGTCAAACTTTGGTGGAGTTTCAGAACCAAGAAGTCTTTATGGGCTAATTTCCTATGGAACAAGTATTGCAAAAGACATAGGCCACAAATTGTTGAATGAAATGGTAGATCTCAAGTATGAAAGTTAATGTTACAAGCCAGAGATAAGATAGATCAAGAGATATGGTGGAAACCTAGAGGGGGATCGTGCTAGTCTATGGTATGATAATTGGACATAATTACTAGGTATTCTGCACTATGTGTTACCTATTACACATGGATCAACAAAAGGATATGAAGATGTCCATCAGATCATGGAGCATGACTATGATGACTAAACAAGGAAGTATGTGATCATGTGGTTGATGTCATGGGAATTATGAAGCTGTCAGGAAAAAAAAGACGAACTTTGGTGGATGGCAAATAGCAAAGGTAAATTTACAATGGGTAGTGCGTGAAACATGATTAAACAAAGGGAACCAGTTGGGCATTATGAACATATGAGAAAATGGTATTCCATTAAGAATATCTTTTCTATTATGGAGGATGCGGTTTCAAAGAATTTCTATAGGAGAGGTTTTTGTATATATAAAAAAAAAAATAACAGATTCTATGGAATATTGTTGCTTCTCAAACTCAATACAAGATGTCTTTGACCACCTTTTTGTGTCTTGCACTAATTCTAAGTCTTTATGAATAATATTTGCAGGTGCAGCTGAGATACATAGTTTTTTTATTCAACTTAAACAAACCCTAGATAAATGATGGAGTGTTGATTGGGTTATTAAATTGAGGCCATTGATTATAACTCTTCCAATATTAATCATTACGCAAATTTGGAAAAAAAGAAATATTACAAAGCTTGGAGAAAGAAATGTTCAAAGCATGGAGGAAGAATGTCCAATAATGTCATGGAGAGAAAGATAAGTAGAAACATTTATCTAATGATTGCTTCTAGATAACCTTGACTTGTTAAGGTGCCTAACTCTGGGCCTCAGATTGTTCAATTTTTGAAATTTTATTCTCCTATTATTTCTTGAAAAGTTGTTAAATGGGTGTGCCCTCTTGCACGAAGTTATAAGTGCAACACTGATGGATCTAGTAAATACATTATTCAATGTAGTTCTAAGGCCTTTTGTGTGAGAGATAGAGTGACCTGGTATTTGTTGAAGGAGAGAAGTTTGATTTATGTGATGCTTTAGAAGCTGAGGTTAAAGCATTCAAAGATGATTTGAATATTGTGTTAAGAATAATCTTTTACCTCTTGTGATGGAAACCGATTCCTTAATTATGAATAAGTATCCTCACCTGGTGAGAGTTTTGAAGTGTAATCTCGATACGCAATCAAGGAATGTGGGCTTAGATGTGTCCCATATGCAAGTTACTTTCTATTTGGTCTGCTACTTATCCTGAAGAAATTCCAACATGAGGTTTCTTAAATTTGTTTATTGCAAATCTGATCTATCGACTAGGTGGTGGTATTAGTCTCATTGAGACTCAATCCACCAGTTATTAGAAAAGTGAAGCAAATAACAAACATAGGAGAAACAAAAGGAATAACAACTTAACTTAATTATGGCGGGATCGAGAATATGGAGTTTGAATAGTGAAGTTGTGGGTTGCTAGAAAGATGGTTGAGCTGTGAGCAAGAAGATTGGAGCAGAAGCGCCTCATTTTAGCTGATCTATTAGGCTTAAAGATTTAGAATTTGAATCTGATGACATATAAAAACAATATAGACTAGATGGATTATAAGCTAGGGTGACCGACTTACCTAAGACGATTAATTTGGCGAAGGAGCTGAAGAAGAAGATTGATCGAAGCTGCAAATTCAGTACTTTCCTATTCTGATAATGTTCCTTTTTTGTTTGGATCTTTTATTTTCGTTCTTTAACTTTTATTCATTGTCTTCTTCTCAACCTCTCCTTGGTCACTGAACTAGGTTACTGAACTCCACCTTCTCGGAATCCCATTTCAGAAAGTCAGGTAGAAGGCAAATAAGTCTTTCTCTTGAGTGGGCTGGGTTGTTCCAAACCCATTTGAGAGGTGAACATATTTATTTATTTCAATAAAATGGGCGACTTTGGCCTACTTTTAATTTTAAAAAAATCAAAGCTTAGAACAAAGAAATGCCAGAATAGAAATTATGGATCAAGTTAAAAGACTATTATTAACAAAACAAACAAATACTCATAGAAAGAGTTATATGACAGAAAAAGGAAACAATCACTCTCCATAGAGTGTAGTATGCTATAATTCAAGCGTATATAGACCAAGATTGGAGAAAATACCTATGATACCCTGAACTAAGATGTAGTGGTATCAGTTCTCTTAAGCTCAATCTGCACGAGTTAAGGATGAATTAGGTTATTTCTTTTTATTAAGATTGATTCAGGATATGTACAAGTGATTAGGTGTTTTACCTTGATAAATTAAGATGGTAACAATGTTGAACTGAAGAAGTCTTCACTAAGTCGAATTCATGGTGCTCGTGAGATTTTCAAACACCCAAATGAATACCACTCAATCTTAACGTAGTTCTGTCATGTTTGATTCAAAGAGAGAACAACTTTCGGAGCTCCATGGACGACCAACATTGAACTAAAAGGAGCGTTGCTTGGTTTCGACATTTCTTTCTTGTTTTTGGTCGTTTCAACTTGTTGTTGATTGTTTTTGTTTTGGGCTTGGGTCACTTTTGGACCTAAGTCATTTGTGTTTGAATCCTCTTGCAATTCATACTTATAAATGCAAGTAAGCAAAATACTTTCATTGCATGAGATTGTTAACAATTTGTCATTTCACATTTAACCCTTGTGTTTTTCCCAACATGCATTGTACATGTTTCACTATAGAGACAATTAACATGCATACATATATAAACTTGGAAAACAACAACCATCACCTACCTCAAATCAAGCCTTGGAAGCTCAATTGAACTTGAGTCTTTCCCTTGTTATGAATCTTAGCTAGTTCTTGGTCTACAACAATTAATAAACATATAATCAGACCTAAATGATCTAAAAACGCTCGAATTATACTCAAATTCCAAACCCTAGGCCGTTCTCATGATCATCCCACCCAAATCAAAGTTTTTTCACCATCAATATGAATGACAATGGGGGTGGGGGGGGGGGGGGTTAAGGCTATAGGGGCAGTGCGAGTTTAAGGTTGTGCGCGGCGTGGAGGGATGTGAGGCGGGTTGAAGGGGTTTTTAAAAAACTAATGTGGGCGGGGCGGATTGCGGGTCTATGTGAATTTATGAGGATTCAAACTTAATTTTAACTTTTTACATGTCATAAGAGTCATAGAGCATTATCTAATAAAATAGGTTCTTTAAAGTTACTAAAATATTCAAGATAGTAAATGACAATGCTACAATCAAAACTAATACACTTTCTTACATGGGTCCCAATTGACCTTTAAATTTTTTTTTAAAGTCATTTTCTATTAAATTAATACAACTTAATGAAAAATAAATTTATTTTTTGTATCAAACTTAACTAGAAAAGAAAAATATTAAAAAATTTATGCGAGGCGCATTCATGCTTGGCGGGTCTATCCGGGATGGGGCCGGTTGATTATGAAAAAAATTGTTATGCGGGGCGGAGCGGAACAAATTAAATTTTTTACAGATTAAGCTTAACACGCCCCGCCCCTGTCCCTCACTTCCCCATTGCCATCCCTAACCATTTAATCAATCAACCCCCCCCCCCCCCCAAGATAATTCCCATAGATTCTACGGTCTAAGAATCGAATTATCAAGCTAAGGAAGTAATTAACTTACCTTTAATGATGATCATGATGAAAACCAGACAAAATTCACCCTAGATCGCCCTTGCTCTTCCCAAAATGTGTTTGTAAAATATTGAGCGGTTTAGGAGAAATTTCTGCATAAACTACACCTTACCCTATTATAGTGTTACCAACCTGCTATAGCGGTACCGACGTGGAGGCATCACCCGCTGTGGCAGCGTGCCACCTCTTGTAGGGGCTTGCACGAGATAGAAACCCGAAAATATTTCCCAAAGTTTTCATTTCGCAACACACCTTTGAACCTTGATGTTCTAAACTAACCCCTTCACGCCAAGTACGATATCGGGAGTTCTACTTACCCGAATTCACTACCGAAATGCCCTACGGACTACTTAACATCTTAGCTAATGAAAAAAACTAACCCACACTTAGACATTTTACCCAATCCTTTCTCAGATTGCCCTAGACTTTACCCCACTTAGATTCCATCTGAGACTAGCCTAGCCTGGAATTTTCAAGTCACTACTCCAAAAGTTTTCTTACCCAAATTCTTTCACTATTGGTTTACTCATAATGATCGGAGGGGTAGTTACAATTTATAAATCATAATTAATAATGTTTATTTAGTAAGTAGGCGTTTGAACCTGTAACTTCATCTCGTTATTTGAAATCATGAGATTAAATCAACATTTGAGCATGTAATGAAATTATGAGATGAAATTTCAAATTCTCCAAAAAGCTTAATTTGGAAATTTCACATCATTATTTAACATTTTAAAATACAAAAATTGACCCACAAGTTTATTTTGTAAGAAAAAAAATCAGAGTTTTTGGCCAAAATACATCCTTAAACTATATTCCCAACTTAAACTACATCTTTAAATTATTTTTCTTAACAGATAACATCTCTCAATTGTTTAAAATTTGACAACTTTCATCCTTTTGTTAAAATTTGTCAAAAATTAACAAATTCTTCACAAAAACATGTACAATTCACACTACTCTCAACAAAACTTTTTATATCACCCTCAATAAACCAATTTTGTTCATTCTACATGCATCTAAAAAAAATATTGTGATTTTTTTTAGCAACAACGTTTTGCATTGTCTTCCTTTTAATTAGCAATTTGTTTTTATTTACTTTTCATTTGTTTTGGTATAAAAAAATTATCCGTTGAAATGTTTTCTTCTCATTAAATCTGCAAAAATTGGTGTCAATCAGAGACTTTTTCCTCTACTAATGAAAAACAAAATTCGAGTACTAGAGATCAAAATTAGCTGAATCTTGATTACCTCAACTATCAGTTTGCCCCAAAAAATTATTGATCTAATGTCATTTTGACTTTGCAAGGTGAAGATACTGTAAAACTAAGCTCCAACTCCATTCAGTTGGTAAAGGAGAAGAGCAGATAATGTCTCCTCGTAGACTCGCACCATCCTAACATTATTTTTTTTTAACAACAAACAAGGGTCGCAAATAAAAATTTAATTTTTGGAATCTTTTTCCAAACAAATAATAAAATTGTAGCAATTTTTTTATGAGAATAGTATGAATTGTATATGTTTTTTTTAATAAAATTCGCTAATTTTTTGATAAGTTTTAATAGAGAGATGGAAGTTGTTAAGTTTTAAATACTTGTAGGATGTTTTGTTAAGAAAAATAATTTAAGGATTTAGTTTAAGTTGAGGGTATAAATTAATGATGTTTTTAGTCAAAAACTCAAAAAAAAAATCATCATTTTATATCAACATAATATTTTGCGAGAATAACAAAGGAGCTATGAAACATTCACAAAATATAGGGGTGGGCATAAACACCGAAAAATTGAAAAACCGAATCGAACCGAATTATTTTGGTAATTCGGTTTTGTATTTCGTTTTTCGGTTCGGTATTCGGTATATGGTTTTGTATTTTTCGGTATTTTGATTCGGTTTTCGGTATGTAATTTTTGTGTAATTCGGTATTTCGGTTTACCGAAATATATTAAATTATAATATATATTAATATTCTATTAATTATTAATATTAAAAAATAAATATTATAATTTAAAATTAAAACAAAAGTTTGTCTTTTCAAACTTTTCAACTTTACAAACCCACTTCCCAAAAGGCAAAAATTACCGTTCCCACTTCCCACGTCTAGTTGTCTACGGACTATAGCAGCGTCGACCGTTTCGGCGACCAGCAACTGCCAATCGACCAGTAGGCAGCCGCAACACAACAACGACTGGTAAATTTCAATGTTATAACAAGGCTAAATTTCAATGTTAACGACAATTTATTATTTTGAATCATACAATAATTTGAAAAACAGAGTAAAATAAGCAAAAAGAAATAAACATAAATAAAATAAACAAAAAAATTACAAAATTTTAAACAGCCCACTAAGCAGGCCCATAACAAAAAACCGAATTAACAAAAATCGAACTGAAATAACAAAAATCGAACCAAAATAATAAAAACCGAACCGAACCCAATTATTTCGGTTCGGTGTTCGGTACATGTTGTACAAGAACCGAAAACCAAAAAAACTGGAAAAAAAACCCGAAACCGAACCGAAATACCGAATGCCCAGCCCTAACAAAATATGAACATGATAACATAGTTACTAATGATATTGACCAACAAAATTGCTCAACAAATTAGATGTTCAAACAAAATTCCAATTTTATCCATTTAATTTCATATCAATATATCATTACTTACATGCCAAACGGACCCTAAATAATACTCTCTCCGTCTCAATTTTTATGACACTTTTCGAATTTCAAATTTAAATAAATTTATCTTTGACATTAAAATGAAAAGTGACACATAAATTTGGATAGAGGGAATAGTAATTTGTTGTTGAGCGCGAAGTAGAATGAACCAAATAAATTGAAATTGAGAGAGTTAAAGAGTACAAAGTAGAAGTTTTGTCCAAGGAAGAAGAAATAAGCAGCAGTTTGAAGTCTCTCTCCCTCCTTACTGCGACGATGTTGAAAGTCAGTCGGCTTCTGCACCCCAGGTTCTCTGCTTAAACCCCAGCTGCTCTCTCTTGTCACAAAAACAGTAGACGTTTTTCTCTAAACCCCCTGCTTAAACCCTAGCTTTTCTTTTACATATGTATAACAGTGTAACTGTCCTCATTTTCATCCTACTGTTGCTTGAATCTGTCTAACCAACTCATACTTGAATCTCTGTCTCTCTCTACTGTTGAGTTTGTATAGATGCAAAATATATACTGATTAAACAAATGAATAGATGCTAAATATAACTTAAAAGCCGATGACTCTAAAGATTGGATATACCAAGGGTGTATTTCTAATGTTTTACATGGAAAATAAGTGGGTTTCTTATTTATGTTTGAAAAATATTATCTTGATAAATACTATGGGAGGTGAATGTTGGGTGGGAATGGGGAGCTATGGGGTTTGGGGCGACTTGTACAAGTTGTTTTTTCTATTTCCACTAGTGAAGTTGTTTCATTATTTTTAAGGAATTTGTATTCATAGAGAATATATTTTTTCCAAAAAGTTTGAACAACGAAATGCACCCCATGTAAAATGTAGGAAGTTGACCATGCTTAAATTACTATCAATCTATTTAAGACCCTATTCTCATGTTATGTTATGGAGGGACAGAGAAAAATAAGTCCATATTTGTAGCAATGCTCACTGTGTAAAATGCATGGTGAGGACATTACACACACATTTTCATCCGTTGCTCATTCACCAAGAAAATCAGGGGTCTCATTTTCAACACAGTACTTCTTGATGCTGGATACTCAATAAAATACCGTTGACAATGTAGGAAAAAAGAGTAACTGCTTAGCATGCAGATTGTGAATAAATTTTTTTAAGTCAAGTTGATAATTTTAAAAAAAGAACCTTCCTAATATGATGTTTTTCTCTCGACACAATAGGAATCAGTTGTTGCATAAAAAATTGCCTGGAGAGTGTGTCAAAGGTTCTATCTGGCAGCATGCCATCAACACTTTTGCGGGCTTTTCTACTGTTCGACAGAATGTTGTGGCTGATGGTATGAATTTTATTTTCAGATGTTCATGAAGTCTCAGTTGTAATCTTGATGCTGTAATAATCTTTTTTTCATATCTGTTGATAGCAGGAAAACGGGAAGGTAGAGTGTTTGCTCCCTACTCAGTATTTAAAGGCAAAGCAGCACTTTCTGCTGAACCTAGGCTGCCCACATTTAATAGACTGGATGTATGATCTTTATTACCGTTTTAAATAGAATTAGAAACTGGAGTTGCCTCTCTTCGTGATGTTGAAATGATGCATCCACTCATCCATTCTTCTTATTACAGTCTGGAGGTGTTAAACTCAATCGCCGAGGTGTCATTATGTTGACATTCTGGCCATCTGTTGGTGAGCGCAAATATGACTGGGAAAAGAGGCAGGTAATGTGCTTATACGGTTCTCTCTTATTATTGAGTACCACCAGCATGGTAGGAAACAAGTTTAGATCTTTATTTGTCCCCGAAAAGCTCTTCGCATCACTATGCTGAGGGATTCTCGCAAGTGTTACAGCTAATTTTTTCTACATTTATGAGATAAAAGAAGAGGGAAATTGTGGCAAGTAACATCCACTGGTGCCTAGCTTGCAAAGACTGGAGATGAGCAACTTATTCCTTTTCATCCTCAATAGTTCCTCCCTATCAACAGACTGCCATACTTTATAATCTGTGCTGAACAAATTCAATCTGAACTTGCACATATCGACAGATATTAAGATACAGCAGGATATTATTTTCTTCTTTAAGAAGTTTCTGTCAGCGTTTAATTCTCTTCAAGGCTGTAAAGTTTTTGTTCTTCTTTGATGGTATATGAGTAGATTCCTAAGTTTTGACAGGATTGATTGGTCATGTTTGGATGCTTAGTACTTGGTCCTAGCCTGAACCACCAACGTATAGGTCTATAATATGCTTGAGAGATGGTACTTTCATAACTAGGTGAAGAAATTGCTTGTATCTTTCTTGTTAATGTTGTTTTGCTGCTTGGTTTTTCTTTAGAGTTATTAGTCATCTATAAATCTGTCTATTTTCCTTTCTTAAGTGTCCATCTGGATGTTAAATAAATATCCATCTCTATGTTTGTTTCACCACTCTCTCTTGCTCTTTCTTTTCTTGCACATGTTCACATATCTGATGTACGATTTGACTGACAGATGACTCAACATATTGCAGTTTGCTTTATCAGCAACAGAGGTTGGATCATTGATAAGTATGGGGACCAGAGATTCTTCTGAATTCTTTCATGATCCTTCAATGCTGTCTAGGTTGATTTGCTGATACAGTTCGCTATCTTTTAGTGTACATGTTTACATGCACTCACACACACGCACACACACACTCACTTTTTAGTACAGAATCCTTGCATCCTACTCATTATTAGTTTCTCTTTATTCTCATCACTGTATAACTAAGCAGATGTTATATGTTACAGTAATGCTGGTCAAGTTAGAAAGAGTTTGTCAATTAAGCCAAATGCTGATGGCAGTGGTTATTTCATTTCATTAAGTATCAGTCTATATGTTCACCTTTTTTAAAATTTTGCTTCCAACCCATAAGATGCATCACAATTTGTTCTGTAATGATAGCTGTCCATGTTAAGGATCAATGATATGCTTATACGTAAATTTTTCCGCGATATGTTAAAACAATGATATATATGCTTCATCCTGTTTCTGTATGGCTTCTGGGTGTGTTTCTTTTGTAATTTGGCAAGCCATGTATTAGTGCTTGTACTAATTGCAGCATTTGCTTTTGTCCTTTATGCAGGTGTTGTTAACAATAATCTCAAAGCCAATGATCGGTTTACTGTTCCTGTCACTACTGCCGAATTTGCTGTTATGCGAACAGCTTTCAGTGTACGATCTACTAATATGTTTCTGTTGTAAAAAAAAAAAAACTACGCTTCCATTCAATTAGTTTTCCTAAGCACCCTGTTTTCTTATTACTTTGAGATGCTTCTGTTACCTGTTCTTATCCTAGCTCTGACTTCGTTAGTGAAATTTAATTGATGTTGAATGAACATTTTTTATCAGGGAATGGAGCTGTGAGAAAGAAGTAAAACTTGTTGTCAGAACCTCATACTTCATAATTTTTTTTGATTAAACTCCTTAGTGCTTACGAGATGTGTACCTGCAGTTACATTGTTGTACAAAGTAATCACCAAGTATTATGTCCTATACTGTTGTGTGCCTTCTACAAATATTTCTCCAACGAGTTGCAGCTTCATTTTGACTTTTTGGCTGTGGTTCTCATTGTCTATTAATAATTTTGGTCTTATAATGTAGTTTGCGTTGTCTCACATCATGGGATGGGATCGCTTCACTAATCGGCCTTCAGAAAGCATCTCTCAAAGTCCCTCAAAGGTGGTTCCACAACTAATATAGGCAGAGTGGGATAGATGAGAGTTTGTGTTTATTGTGTAGTATTCTCATTCTAACATGAGCTATATTATCTTTTGGTTATGAAAGGAACTTGCTTGCCTAGTTAAATTTTTGTCCAGGTGCAATGTAACTTAGAAGCTATCTGGTTCTCTTGCATCACAGGTTGATTGTGTCGTATTGCTCTAATCTTCAAAATGTATTTTCGGAGTTGAAGCTTCAGAAGAGTATATGTTATGTAGTGTTGATCAATCAATTATATTCTGTTAAAATGGAGCAAGTAATGTCTAAGCTATTTTGGTTTTCTATTCTAGGTGGGAATATAAATATCTTTTAATGAATTGTGCCATATGTTCATGCTTCTACTGATGAATTGGGATGACAATATTGCAGTGTGGGTTGGTGGGTTTGACGTTATAAATTTTTTGAGTGATTTTAACTAGGGTGAACAAACCAACCCAAATTGGTTCAACCTGCCCAACTTGTTTGGTGTTTTTGCAGGCTGGGTAATGACCTATTTGTTGAGTTGACCCAACGATCTGAACCCAAGATGGCGCTTGAAATAATCGGAACAAAATAGTGCAACCTGCATGGTTACACTAATTTAATAATAAAAAATAGAAGTTTGATGTATCACTATGATTTCTCATTTCATTGACAATATTTATGACTCTAGTGCAATATTCATCTATTTTTCAGATTCTATCATCTTCAAATTTTGAAACTCTCTTTTAAGAGTTTGAAGATTTATAGTGCGTATCTTTTCGTCACCATATGCCTCAGTTTCTAGAGACTCCCAAGCTTGTTTTGCAGTCTCACAAGTAGCAATTTTTTGCAAAATATGCTCTTGAGACTCCCATTTGGATTTTGCTCAAGGTTTTTGCATCTTGACGATACTTAGCCTCAAGATTTTTCATCTCTGTTGTTGTAAGTTCACCATCGTCTTCTGGCTCTTCATAGCCAATTACAACAATAGTCCACAAACCTTCAACTTTTAGATGTGTTCTCATTCTTATCTTCCAGTATTCAAAATCATTTCCATCAAAAAATGGAGTAAGAACAACTGAAGAATCAACACCTTCATTTGTTTGGATGCCATATTTTTTTTTCTCACTAACCCTAGATTAAAAAGGAAAAACTACTCTGCTACCAATTTGTGGGAAATATAAAAGGAGAATACTTTCTTTAGAAGATGCTCAAGCTTTATATAGGCTATCAAGAATGGACGTATTATTACAAATATATGCTTCTTAGAAAGCTAATTAAATTCACATTCTAAACTAAAAAGTAAAATTGATGTATTGTGCAATGGAAATTACAAGGAGTCAACACAGAGCTGAAGAAGTTTTCATTGATATCAATTTGATGATGTTCCAAGTGAAATTCACTCGATCTCGTTGCCTCCAACATAGTTGAACCCTTGAGATGTAACGGCCTGGACCTGAAGATGCCTCTCGTGGTTGCTGGAGCATCATCGGAGAAGAGGTGTTGATTGTCCCTACAACTTTCTAGGTTCTTGATATTTTTTTTAGCTGAAGTGTTTTATTGTTTGTTCATTTTCATTCTTTTGTGCGTTTGTTTGTTTGTTTCCTTTTTGAATTGGACTTGGGTCACTTTTGGGCTTAACTCGTGTTTGTTTGTTTGTTTCCTTATTGTGATTAGGTTGTTGGGTTAGCGCCTCCAGGTATGTTCATTTCCCTTAAATATCTACATATCTTATCACATGTATATTTGATCACATGCATATGAGTTTCGGTCTATAAATTCTTATAAGAAAAAAATTAACCCTTGTTTGATCCTAAAAATTCAAATAAATGAAGAAGATAATTATTCTCTTTACAATGTTGTGGTAGAATATTTATAAACACCATCTATATTTTACAATTTACAAAAATCCATAAGAATACATACAACCAAAGTGGATAGAGATAAATAAAATATACTCCATAAGAATGAACAAAATTAAAGATAATGGAGATGAAGCTAAGGTTGACATAGCAAAGGATGAGGAGAAGTGAAAGAGATCGAGGCGATGAACGTAATGAGTTTACGATTCCATGGCAATTTGTGGGGGAAGTGCAGGTTCTATTTCATGATCAATCTCAAGTTGACTGTAATTTCCTTTCTCTTTGAAGAGTTGAATGTGATGATGCTTGCAATAAAGTGTTCCTTCATGTGCAATGCAGTTTGATGGGCTTATAGTACAACCTCCATGAGTGCATTTGAAGCATGCCTTGTGGTATGCTGCTCCATTCACAGTAACCTTATGTAACACAAACAAACATACATTTAAATTCAATGACATCTATATTTATAATAAAGGGAAAAATGACAAATATACCCCCGAACTATCGTAAATAGTATGCAGATACCCTTCGTCATACTTTTGGGATATTGATGCTCCTGCAATCCAAAAACTAGAGCATATATACCCGTTATACTAACGGACATACACGTGTCATAATCTTATCCACCGATCCGACATTTATTAAATATCTGATCGACGGATAAGATTGCGCCACATGTCCCTATTTAGTCTTCCGTTAGAGTGAAGGACATATATACTCTAGTTTTTGAACGGTAGGAGAACCAATGTCTCAAAAGTATGACGAAGGGTATCTGCATACCATTTACGATAGTTCGGGAGGTATATTTGTCATTTTTCCCTATAATAAATGATTGCATATATATTGGTTACCTTCTCAATGGGATATACAGTTTTAGTGCAGCACACACATTTTTCTCTTGTGCCTGCGCATAAACTTGAGACTTTGTTGCCAGTACCATTCTGTGTTTAACATGACAAAATTGAAATTAATTATAAAGCAGAATGACTGATTATATATACAAGAAATTAAACGTATTCAAAACATTACCTCGTTATCCACAGATTTTTCTGGCTTTGTGATCTTTGGAGTTCCTGATAAAAGATAAGTTGATCAAATACTTAATTATATACAATTATTTCTATTTTTGTATGTATTTCTTCGTTATACCTTCAAAACTCTTGTCCAAACTGCCAGTTCTCTTAAAAAGTTGATCAAAATGAGGCCTGCAGTATATTACCCCTTCAAAGGAATTGAAATTGCTGAGCTGAAATAAGTAAGAAATAATAGTCAGATGTATCAACTGCGGTATACATCATATTTTCGTTTCTCAAAAGAAAAAGAGAGAAAGATTATGTAAAAGCAATAGATTAGTGTGAGCCTTTTGCATACAAAGATGGATGATATATACCTTGAGAGTACTTTTACAATGGTAGCACCTGAAACAAGCTTTGTGATAAATGCGATTATCAGCAGCAAGACGATCCACTAGATATACCGTTTTCACAAGCATTACGCTTTTGTGTTGTTCCAGCAGATGTCATCGTAATTAGATTATTGTTTGTGACGAAAAGAGTTAAAGACAGAGAACAGATATCGGAGGATGAAATCAATTTTCTTTCCCTCTGTTCTCTTCCCAAACTTCTCTCTCTGTCTCGCTCGCTCCCTCTCTCTCTTATCTCTTGCTAAACTTGATTATTATAAAAGAGCTTAAATAATTTTTGGACTAATGAAATGTGTTTGTAGATTCATAGTAATTTACGGGCCATGATAGATATTCCATCATTTTCTCATTAATTATTTCCTTAGACCAAGCTCTTCCACTCCCATAATAAAAATTGTTAGAACCAAGATGATCATACTCCAAAAAAAAAACACAAATTTGAAACTCGCCTTAAAAAGATAAGCGGTTATCGCAAATATATTGTAGAGTCTAGAATAGAATCCATAATATCTCCTAATTGTAGAAATGATATCCTACAATTACTCTCTTGAATTAATATTTTCTAATAAGTTAATAAACTTACAAAGACTACAACAAAATCGAGTTATCCCTAATTTCAAGTTTTAAATTCGAAAAGTGGTGGTTTTCATCGAAAACCTAATCTTATAGTCTATTCCAAGTAAATCAATATAGAATAACACATGTTGTGATTAAGAAAATATGTTGTCAATAAATTAACTTAATTAGAGGTTCCATCAAAATCATAGATAAGAAGTTTAGCTACACATGTTCATACTTAGAAACAAAAGCCTATAATAAGAAAAAATATTCATCGTAATAAAAATTAGTATATGTATAGAAAAATTCCTACATCTCTACTAGTGGGAGTTAGTAGGTGTTATCTTTGGGTTCCAAGGTAAGAATTGACTTACCTACGGGTGGGAGTTAGTAGGCGTTATCATGATCTGAGTTTTTGGATTGTAACATACATTTTGCTACAGAGTTTGTAATGCTCTTTGGATGAAGTTGACAAATCTGTAGCAAAAAAGCAATGTATCAAATTTCACCCAACCCATGAGCTTTCACTCTGCTTCAATCAAGCATTTGGAATCCAAAATGAATCATATCTCGGATCAAATGAATCCAAAAGACAAAGGTACCCTCCCAAATCCTAAAAACGATGACCATTGTATGACAATAGTCACTAGGAGCATAAAACTGCTTAATGATGTGAATGTTGAACCCAATTAGGTTGTGAGTGCAAAAAATGATGATGGGATGAAGCTGGAAGTACCTACGCCATGTTTGGTGGATGATCTTGTGAATGATGAGAATGTATGTGGGGAAGAAGAAAGAAGTATGAGCTTCCTAGTGTGGTGGTTGACGTAAGGGAAACAAAGGGGATAAAACTACTAAGGGTGATGAGCCTAAGTGTCCCCCGCCATATCCTCAAAGATTGCTCAAGAAAAGAGAAGAGTACCAATTCAAAAAAATTTATTGATTTGTTTAACAAGTTGTCTGTGAACATACCTCTTACAAATGCTTGAGTATGCAAAATTCATAAAAGAGTTGTTGAAGAAGAAACGTGTGATTGATGTGGGCACGGTTTAGGTGTCCCACCACAGTAGTGTTGTGATGGCAAGCAATCTAGCTCTGAAGAGAAAAGATTTGAGAGCATGTAAAATTTCGTGCACCGTCAGGAGTGTACCTATTCAACAAAGTCTTGTGTGACCTTGGGAAAAGTATCAACTTGGTGCCCTTAGCGATTTTCAAAGATCATAAACAAACTTTGTTTTATTAATATGAAAAAAATAATTAATTTTCTTGAACAAGAAAATAAATAACTTTTCTTATATTTTTTTTTAAATAAGGATCACCGAATTCGAGAAGGACTGCATATATATCTCATTGAAGTAAGAATTAAATGTGTATAGTTCGCGAAGATTATAAGCAAACTTTGTTTTTTTAAGAAGTAGAAACTCTTTTTTTTATTTTACTTTTTTGAACAAGGAAATAAAATATTTCTTCTTTTTTAAAAATATTTTAAAGAAGGATCACTAAATCTGAGGAGGGATCTCTAGTATCTCATCAAAGTAAGAATCAAGTGTACATAGTTCGTGAACCTCTTAAACAAATATTTTTTTAATAAGAAATAGAAACTCTTTTTTTAGGCTCTTTCGAACAAGGAAATAAAACTTTCTAGTCCTCTTTTTAAAGTTTTTAAAATAAGATTAATCAAACTTGGGAGAGATGCCTATATATTTCATCGATGTGAAAATCAAGTGTGCATGATTCATGAAGCTTCTGTAAAAATATTTGACCTTTTGAAAAAAATCTTTTATTTCGGACATGTTATTGCAAAAAAAAAATGCTACAACCAAACTCTTTGAGATTTGACCAAAAAATTAGAATATTCTCTCTTTTTATCATTTAATTAATATATTCTAAAGTCAATCAACATTAAAATAAAGTCTTCCAAATAATATAACAAATAACACAATAGTCATGAACATGTTGATCTAAAAAATGGTTCATGTCCTAGATGAATTCGATCCCTATATTGAGTCGCACTAAATCAAATAGACATGATGGAAATAAAGTAGAGCCTACAATGATTAACCATGCCATGAGTCTCGTTCCGTTAGATTTAACATCCTTTTGGAATAGGTGTTTAAATTGGCTATAAAATGATTGGACAATTCGAGTTGAAAAGGGACAACTTACTAGTAGTAGTGCTTTCTCACTTCACTATTTGTTCTCTCCATCCTAAAATATGTGTGACTATAAAAATACTTTTCTGGTTCGTAATTGTATCTTTGATATCTCAAAGAAAAGTTTGGGAGAACAACCGCACTTCTAAGTACACAAGGTGTGTTAAGTGTCTGCCAAAAAACTCCGATGGGCGCATGAAAATACAGTTAATATTACAATTCAAACAATATCAAAGTAGTAAATAAGTAGGCATGTAGCACATTAAACCAAACTATACAAAATAATTAAATAAACTAATAAAATTCATAAACAAAGTCAATATTTAGAAGCTTGAGTTCTAATTATTCTTAGCAAACTCTTCATCTGTCACACTTTTTTTTTTCTGCTAAAAGAATGAAGTTTAAAATAATTTTATTCAATTAAAGTGATTAGTTTGAAAATATATTATTTTATTCAGGATTTCCACTTGGAATTGAGATTTGAATCTCAACTAACCTTATTTGAATCTCTAATAAAAAATGACTTTATTTTTATCGGTCTACGACTAAAAATTCAGGTAAGAAATTATGTTAACCAAAGTGAAGGTATCAGACAGCTCTCGAGTGCCGCGATTTTAGAACAATCACTTATATCTGGCTTCACTTAATTTTTGGATTTATTATGCTTATGCGACTAGAAAGTAGAAATTATTTATGTCTCGCCTTCTTTGATTCATTTTACACATGTTTAAACTATATTATTTGTATTAATCTGTGATATATAGGTAGCAGTCATTTTCAACCTTGCCACAAATTATTTTATTTGTTTATATATCGCACCTAAAATTTGCTTAATGCACTTTAGATTTTAATATTTGCCAATTATTATCGGCATAATCATACTCTTAACGATTTAATTTAAAATATAATTGTTAAAATCATTTAAAAGCCCAAAGCTTCTTGTAAAAGTCAAAGGGCCATAAGATATATTTTTTGTTAAAAGTTAATCATTGCAACTCACTGAAGACAAAGTTCCACAATCAAATTTAATTTTCGATCTTGTCACAAATTATTTATTTGTTTGTATATCACACCTAAAATTTGTAAAATGTTGTTTAGATTGTACTTTTTGTCTACTTTTATTATCGGCCTAATCATACGCCTAATGGTTCAATTAAAAATAATAATTATTGAAATCATTTAAAAGCCTAGACCATATTTGTTTTCTTTAAAATTTAAACATTTGAATCTGAATGCACATCTAATTAATAAGATGTTGTTTTTAGATTTGAACATGAAATAATTAAAACTATTTTTTTTAACACCTGAATGTAAATAATTTATTTATATGTACTAACAGATATACAATTCAAATAAAAATTAATTAACTATTAAATAATAATATTAAATTATTATTTGATTAAAAGAAATGAAACACTTATACTTGCTAGTGGGTGGAAATAGTTTGTAGTGATGGTGGTAATGATAATGACTATTGTTAGTAGTTAGTAATGATGGTAGTGATAGTTATGACGATGGAGATGATTGATATTCTGGTGACTAACATAATACTTTCTTTGTTTCATTTTATGTGAGGTAGTTTGACTCGACACGAAATTTAAGAAAGAAAGAAAGACTTTTAAAACTTGTGATCCAAAATGAATGATAAAAATTTGTGTGACTGTAAATCATTTTATTAAGGGTAAAATAAACATTTTATAGGTAAATTGTTACTTAATATAGAAATATGTCATTTTTTTTGGACTGACTAAAAAGGAAAGTAAGTCACATAAATTGGGACAGAGGGAGTAATAAATATTATTTTATCAGTATGCTAAATTAATACTCCCTCTGTCCTTAATTACTTGTCCAATTTTCCTTTTTTATTTGTCCATTTTGATAAATCAAGAAAGTATAATTTCTTTTAATCTATTATACCCTCAATTAATTACTTTGAAAAAGATAGAACTTTTTGAAAATTCTAAATTTTTAATTCATCCACTTAATAATTAATAGGGGTAAATGGTAAACTTACTATGTCAATCATTATTCTCTTAAGGAAAAATTGTATGAATTAACAAACTATTAATTCAAATTAAATGCTATAGCATAGTTTTTTTTATTTGTAATTCGCAGCGAATATCCATTTTTTTGCCATTTGATTCGGTATACAATTAGCCATTTTCGGTATACAATTACCTATTCGGTATACAAATGTATAAAATGCATTTGTGTTTGTATAACGCGAGAGAAAAATGTATATACAAATACAAATACATATATTTTCGTCTTATACACTTATAATTATATAAATATAGATCTTATTATACAAATTACAATGTATAAATGAATTTATACAAAACTGAACAATTTGTATAAAATTGTATGTATCTAGCGAATTATACAAATCAAAAGCTCCATAACAAATATAAAATTTGCTATAGAGCGCAATTATGCAAACTATAACTATAACATACAAATATGATTTTTATGTTTGATATATGTAAAAATTGCTCTTTTTTTAATAGATGTGTCAATTCAAAAATGAACAAATAATAAAAAATATAAGTAGCGTATAAATACTAGTAGATAGAGGAAATACAAATATCTAGGGAGAAAAATATCTATCAGGTCGACTCACTATAAGCACAACCCACTCTCTTTGTCTCTCACATCCGCATGACAAAATAAGAATATAAAATGAACAAGTGCCATTTTTTTAATGCCAAAAATATTCAAACAACGCTTCATATTATTCCACACTCCACCATGTTATTGGCCAAATATCACATCGATAAACAAGACGCACTCAGAGTATTTTTATTATTATTTAGAAAAGAGATAATGTTGGAAAGATTTTGGATTATATATAAACGTATTTTTTAACTCAGATTTAATTGATATTTGTGACATTTAATTTTAGATGTGTAAAATAGACACTTAAATTTATACTATAAAATTGAATAAGTAAACATACACATATATTTCTTTTTGTCATATTTGTCATTTGTAAGCTCATCGATCTCAATTTAATGATATATTTTTATAATATCTTTTTTTCATAATTATTACAACAAAAGTAAAAATTAATTTTATTTTAATTTCTAAAATAATAAATATTTTGAACAAATTATTTTAAATAACTATGAAAAGTAAATAGGTCGGGGAGTACAACATATTTTTTTATTTTATCTCTCAAGTATACAACTAATTTATTATTTTATTTGTCAAGTATATAATGTATTTTTTTATTTTATTTCTCAAGTAGTTCTTATATTCACTTTTACTTGTCCATTATATTAAAATCACATTAATTTGTCAACTTTAGCATATCAAAAGTGAAAAAAAAACATGGAACTACTAATTTTATATGATTTTTAAAGTCTATTTTAATGGACTTATATAATCTATGGCTTATAGATCAAAAGTCATAAATTAAAAATTTTAACTTATGACTTATTTTTATTATTTCAATTTTAAAACAAGTGATTAAAAATATTTTTTATCCTACCTAAATATTGAAAATCGATTAAAAACTATATTGACTTGACAAACGTAATATAAGTCAATTTAAATAAGCTCTTAAAATGCTGATGATCATAGATATTAGAGCAAACTATGTAGTTTATTTATTTTTTAAAATATACAATTTATTATAACCAAGTAATACTGAACGGAGGAGGAAGTAATTAATAATTGATATATATTCTTACATACAAATGTTTGTAGTTATCAAAATGTGTTTGTTATTGTGTAAAATTTTTGTACCTCCTATCTAGTCATATATTTTATTAAATATAAAATTTATTTTAATTTTTAAATCTAACAAAAATTAAATTTATTTTTGACCTAAATTTTAATCATTAATTTCTTTTTAAATATTAAAATTATCCTCAAACTTTTATTTATATTCTAAATATAAAAAAGTTTCATTTATTACTTTAGATTTGTTTAACTTGATTCGTAAAAGAGAAATGAGTTAAAAGAAGTGGAAACTGGGTAGTTCAAATAGTATAGAGTAAGAAAGACACTTGTCATCTCCAATAATAAACCTTGACCAGGCGAAGAAATAGGAAACAACCACGCTTACTCTTTTGCTCCTTGCCAAACTCGTACCTGCCAAAACGGGTAAACTTATTTTCTCTCTTCTCCCATTTTTACATCTTTTTTCTTTTCTTCTTGAATTTTCACATTTTATTAACTCATGTCCTTGAAAACTGGCAATGAAAAATCTTCACTTTTTCCTTGATTTTGTTGATGTTTAATTTGTTTTCTGAATTACAAATATCGTACTAGTGATCTGACATTTTTTTCGAAATGATTTATCAAAATGAGATAGTTCAATCCTGACTAGTTTGAAGTGTAGTTGATTGATTAATTAATTTCATGATGTTTTTGGGACTTGAAATGATCTCGAAGAAGGTTATAGATCCATATTTTGTTTTGTTTATGAACTCTATGATTCTGTATAGTGGACTGTACTCGATGAATGAGTTCGATATTGAATTAGACCGTTGAACGAAGTTTTGATCTTGGTATAAAGTTTTAGATCCAAATATGTTGATGTTGAATGAAATTATGAGCTTGAAGAAAGTTAATAGATCCACGCTGTTGACTGTTTTGAGTTTCTATTATTTTGTGGAATTTACTTGAATAGTTGACTCTGGATGAGTAGTTGATACTTGAATGAAGTTTATCTAGGCTTCTGGGTGTTGTATTTTGGATCCAATCTTCATAAACAGTGTCAATTGTTTTGCATTTGAATGAATTTTTGGACTTGAAATGAGTTTGAAGCAAGGATGGATCTACGGTGTAGCGAGGGATTCACCTGTATCCCCTCAACAATTAGGTATTTTTTTAAAGAAAATTTATGTGTATAATATATATAGATTTTGGATCTCCGAACATAAGATTAAACATTGGTTAAGTGGGTGAGGAATTCAAAATTCGGCTTGAGGTTCCAAGTTTAAAGCTCAAACACTACATTTTTATTTTTTTGAACCCCGTTAGTCACAATCATGGATCCGCCACGGGTTTGAAGAAGGTTAATTGGTGCTAATTTTTTTTTTAATCTAAATGTGTACAAAAGGTCCTGGACTGAATCAGATCAAACCATTAAATATACTTCTATTTGTATTTCATTCTCTCCATCATTGAGGTATTATAATCTGGTGTTTAACCGAGACCTGCCTGATCATGATATTTCAGTTTTTCTGAGCTGTAATGAACAAGATCTTAAATGTTGTATCTTTCTTTACTGTCCTAATGTCCTTAAGTGATCATCTTCAAGTTGGCAGTGAAGACTATATGTTTGAGCTTGTGCGTAATCACCAATGTTGTGGCATTTTGTTAGGATATATGAATGGTTAAATTCTTTGGAGGTGGTATACAATATTTGTTTAATGGTGAACATTCTAATATATCTTCTTCGACTTCCGAAATATAAAAATTGATTCCCATGGTCAACTTCTACTGTTATTTCTAAGTGTCTTACTACTGAACTTTTGGATCAGATTTTCCTTGTTGTAACCATGGGATCTTACCTGAACTTCAAGAACTTTGCTGACACATCACAGCCAGAGAGCAGTGGGAATAATAGTAATTTTTCATTGGTTCGACAATCTTCCATATACTCGTTTACCTTTGATGAGCTGCAAAGTACATGTGGACTTGGAAAAGATTTTGGGTTGATGAATATGGATGACCTCTTGAAGAACATTGAAGAGTCTCAAGCGTTTCCATCTTCTGCTGCTGCAGGGGGTAATTTGCAGAGACAGGGTTCTTTGACACTGCCTAGGACACTTAGTCAGAAAACTGTAGATGAAGTATGGAAAGACTTTCAGAAAGAGAGTGTTATTGGTAATGATGCAGTGGGACTGGAGGATCAAACTTTGGGCAGAGGGAATCTACCTTGGGAGAAATGACATTAGAAGAGTTTTTAGTTAGAGCAGGGGCGGTGCGAGAAGATATGCAACCACTGGATACTCAAATGATGTTACATTCGCTAGTGGTTTCACTCAACCTAGTAATAGTGTGACCATAGCATTTCAACAAGTAACCCAAAACCCTGGACATCAAATTGCAGGTAATAATATATTCAATGTGGTCAGTACCACCACGTCTTCACCACAGCAGCCCCTTTTTCCCAAACAAACAACTGTGGAATTTGCATCACCCATGCAATTAGGGAGCCCAGGGACAAGGCCTCCCATGTCTAATCCATCTGCAAATACTAGTAGTGTCATGCAGGGTGGTGTTATGACCATGCCAGTAAAAGGAGTCCCTTTCACCTTCACCTTATGCATGCGGCGAAGGTGGAAGAGGAAGGAGATCATGCACCTCTTTTGAAAAAGTTGTTGAGAGAAGGCGTAAGCAGATGATAATGAACAGGGAGTCTGCGGCCAGATCAAGCGATCGGAAACAAGTGAATTTATATTTTGAAGTTTGGCTTATAGGTTAATTCTTTTGTTTCTGATTCTTAAGGTCCGAGCCCTTTTTTTCTGGTTTCCTTTGTTTTTTAAAATCTGTCACTCTGGCCAACAAATTACTCATTCAACTGAGTGACACAGAAATGAATTAGTAGTTGGCAGAGTTTCTCACACCTCCTTTTCTTCTTACTTTAGACCTTGCAATGCATCTCTTTCAATAATTTGCCCACGAAAATGAATAAGAGAGAGAAATTTTCAGGGTGGGGTCCATTAAGTGTATGTGCTGTAAGCTATAGCTTTAAGTTTAAACCTTGATCATAATTTGGGGGGGGGGGGGGGGGGG
>JAJOOR010086326.1:0-21053 GCA_036250505.1 Solanum acaule | reverse complement strand
TAACGCAAATACTCACTTTTAATTTTTAATATAAATCAATATGAATAAAAAAACTCATCTTCAAAAAGACTCGACTGACTTAGTTAATAACACTACTATAAAAAGACTCTTGTTCATTGCTAATAACACTACTAAACAATGTTAAAACTCGACTGACTTTGTTAGGTTGTCAGTGATTTTAAAGAAAGAAAACCAATACAATTTCGTCGGTTATTTTTCACACAAAAATACATAACACTCTTAAAAAGAAATTATTATTTTTTAAAAAGATTTATTTTTTGTTAATTTTAAATTTTTTAACTAAAATTAACTGACACATATCGATTTAAAATAAGATCGTTGCAATTGAAGAATATATATAAAAATAAAGAAATCATAAAAATAGTATTTCGTGTTAAAATGGTACAAAAAAATGGAATTTAAGAATTAAAATGGAACAAGGCTAAGATAAAGTGTTAAAATGAAAAATGTGGACAAGTTAGAGTGGCTATATATGTGTTTGGCCAAAAAAAAAAAGAGACCCTATGGATTTGTAACATCAAAGTTTAATGTATCCTCAGCTACTATATGTAGGCAGTAGCTAGCTACGTACTACTGATAAGGCCTTGATATAATAACACCTTATTTTATCCAGGAATTACTAATTTATAGGCGGAATTAAAATTTAAAATTTATATAATTTTAGATTTCAATTTAATAAGTTAGTATTATTAAAATAATAATTTATTTATATTTAATAAATTTTTAAGACCAATACGAATTTTGAATAAAACTATTAGGTATCGTCGAACTTATATTCAACACTCTAGGGGTCGTTTGGTGTGAGGGATAAAAATAAATAGTGATGAAATAAAAAATTTATATCTTGTTTGGTTGCCATATTTGGGACAATTTATCCCACCATTTATATCATATTGATAGGATAAGTTATCCCATATATATGGTGGAATAAGTTATCCCAGGATAGCTAACCTCAGGATAACTAATCCTGGATAGCTTGTTCCCAACCAAACGACTCATTCCCTCATCCTTACCATAGGTAAAAAGTTTTACATTACGTAAAATTATATTGATAGTATAACATTTCTACACGTGGTGTTTTTCAGATCATGTACTTCCTTTAATGTCCTCGAGCTATTAGGAGTCGTTCAGTGTAAGGTATAAAGTATAATAATTTTAGAGATAAAATGCAGGATTATTTTATTCTGCATTTGTAGTCCTTGGAATATTTATCCGGCCATTTATATTATAGTGATGCAATAAGTTATCTTATATATATGATGAAATAATTTATCTCAGAATAACTTATTCGAAATAACTTGTTTCCAACCATACGGCGGCCCATTTAGTATATTAAAACAATTTCAAGATGGTTTTCACTATCAAATTGATGGATCGGTTGATTAGAGTCTGTTTGAATTTACTTTTCGTTTTTAATTTATAAGTCCAAAATAATAAATTAAAATTTTTAATTTATGATTTTTGACTTATTTTTAATATTTTTGCTTAAAATTAAATACTTATAAGCATTTTTTGACTTATCCAAACACTTCAAAATTATTTTAACTTAAAATCATTTAAAAAGAAGTCAATTCATAATATCTCATTTAAGTGAGTTCGTGTGTGAGCATTTAAAACCCTACTCATAAATTGTTAATCCCATAACTACCTAGTAGTAAATATTTTTTAATGGCCCTTCAATTTTTGGGTATCATCATAGGTGGAAATAAAGAATTTAATTTTTAAGAGTTATTTCATCATTAAGTATACAAGAGTAGAAGGTATTATAAGTAATGTTGACATAATTAGCAATGAAATTATGCTAACATTAGTCATGTTGAATTTTTTTTAATTGAACGGTTTTATTTGGTGTATAAAAAATAGCATATATTGCATACATTATTCTAAATAAAGGAGTATTTTTGCTTACAAAAATTCTTCCATAAAGTACAGTGAAAACGATGTCAATTTTTTTTGACGAATAATTGTGTCTTTGATTAATGCTAATGCATGCAAGCATTAAAAATCCTTGTAATACATATTGCTAATACTATACATTTGTCTTGTATTAATCATACATATATAATATCAAATAAAGTGTACATTCATTATACATAATTTGAGTAAGTGTATCAAACATGATATTATTAATAATATACAAAGCTAAAACATAAATTATTTTATTTTTTCTAATACATCCCGATGAAGGGAAGAAACTCTCACATCGGTGAAAAAAGGTCTACAAGGTCTCTTTAGAAGACTTGTACAATCCTTTTTCCTTTGAGCTAACTTTTAGTGTGTAAGCTCAAAAACTAATTTAACATGATATCATCATAACCGGACTCAATCAAGAGCCCCTATAAAATTGAACAATTATAAATGTTACGTTTGAATCAGATAATGAAACTTCGAATAAAAGAATGTTCAAATCCTAGCATGAGGAGTATGGTGGGGGCGGGGGTGGAGGGTGGAGGGTTGAGTTGGACCTCCATATAAGGTTGGTTTATAAACATTTTCCCTCCATTTCATCTAGGTTTTGAAGTGTGAGTTAAGTTCAAAGACTAATTTAAGGTTAGTTTTTGATATGCGAGTTAAGTCCAAATCCTAGTTTTACACGATTTCTTAAGTTTTTTAATATTAACCCTATTGCATTTTTAAACTAATGAGTTCAGATTTGCTATTTATTATATAATTTTAATATATTTATATACTTATTAATTTACATCGCATAAAAAATATGAATTCAAAACATAATATCCTCCTTTAGGTATCACTATTAGGAACGTCCAACACAAGTTTTCCTATCAACCACTTGTTGAGATCAATTGAGTTTTGTCCATCCATTAAAAACTAGTGGTGTTACTAAACTCTATACAATTTCCTTATAAAAAAACTTTGGCTATATTATATGTCACTAAAATGTTCATAAATATAGTAAAGTCGGGCATATGCTAGGCAAAAGTCAACCTTTTATTTTAATTTAAGAAATAAAGAAATTTTTTATTCTCATATTATGTTTAATATCAAATAATTATATGCAATAATAATAATCAAATTTAAAATTTTAAAATATTATTAATAAGGTTAAATTTAATAAATATATTTCTAATTATTTTTTTCTTAAAAAACATATGTGGCTTACGCTTAATGGACGAAACAAGTGAAGTATACGCATTGCTATGTGCTCCATTAATTGACTCCACTTTACTTTCACCTCTTTTTTTTTGGTAAATGAAAAGGACTTTTTATCGTTTTATTTTATTTTTCCCAAATATTTTTGTCTACTTTTTTAATTAATAAAAGGTTAGTCATTCACTCTATCTATTTAATATATTCAATAAAATCTCACAATATTGAGTCTTGAAAAAATAGAACGTCCATAAACTTTATCCCTAACTTAGAGATAGAGAGATTTTATTGATAGATTTTCGAAGTCGACGTAGATTGTATTAAATGTCTTTAAAAATTACAGAATTAAACATGTCATTTGCATAGTTAGAAATAAGAAATTATCAAAAAGAGAAATAATTTTTTTTTTGAAATGGGAGGGAATAATATTTCCCCCCTCGAAATGTAATTAAGATAGTACATCTTTTATTCATTTCATATGATTATTCCAAGACTAAAATTTTGAATATATATCCCCTTTTTGCAAGTTTTATTCAAGTCTTTAAAGCTTTTCTCCCTTCTAGAACTTTTCACCGGATTGAAGTCTTTTTTTTTCTTTCTTTTATTTATGGTTTTTTGGTTTTCCAAATGATGTTCGGAGTCCATATTGGAGCTCCGATTAAATTCGGAAAATATTTGGTGAGAGAGGGCGAATTTCTTCTTGTAATCATTAGAGTGTAACACATAATTATTATTTTTTGAAAATAAATAATACAGAAGAATTATAATTTCTTAACATCAAGTTTGATAAATATGAATCTTCAAAAAATGTTTCTCCATCAAATGTTAGAGATACAGATAAAGGGGGATAAAAATGATATATAAAGATATGTCAAAACAAAAATATAATATAATTTTGAATTTTAATGATCAAAAATTCATATTCGAATTGGAGAATTACGTTTTGAGTTCATTGATCAAGTTTTATTAGACCTGTTCTCTTAAAGAACAAAGAGGAAAAAAAGAAAATAATAGTTTAATATTATTCGAAATTTGCTTAAACAATCATTTTTCGCTAAATTTTTGGTTCATTTATATTTTTGCCGCTAACAAATACTATTGTATTTGCCTTTACGATTGATATGAATAATACCCCTTCACTTCTTGAATGAAAATAGTAACCTCCTAAATTTTTCCGTAAGATCTTTTTTTTCGAATAATAATTTATGTTTTTTAGAACTAAAACATGAAAATAACTCTTAGGGTCATTTGATAGAGTGTAGAAAATAATGTTGAAGATAGTGTATTAAAAATGTCTATATTAGTTATGTTTGACTTAATTATACATAAATTATTTTTTATGCATTTTTATACACTGCATAAAAAATATTTATTTATAAAGATTTCCTCCACAATTTTGATAAAAGAAATGTAAAAAAGGTTTTGAGGGATAATTGTGTCTTAGTCATGCTAATACATGCATTAAATTCACTGACATTAGTAATACCTAAAAAATCATGGTATTAATAATACACAATAGAGTGCTTAATTAATTAGTTATACATAACATAAAGAAGTACACCAAACAAAATATTACTAATACACAAAATTAATTCAGACATTATTTTTACTAACACACTTACCAATCGACCACAAACGTAACACCTTTCATCTGGCTTGTTAATTAATACATTGGTCTATTCATTTGAGTCATAATTAAATCCAAATAAGCCTTTAATTAAAAATTATGAGGCTTTACACTTATCTTGAATTTGTCTATCCCCCCACCCCCACCCCCAACCCACCATCTTTTTAAAAATAAATAAATAAATAAAATAATTACCTGTCTTCTGCTAGGATTATGAGACATGTTGTAAGTGTAGGAACCAAAACATAGAAAAACTTAAAAGAAATCCACCAAATCATTTCAAAATTAAACACTTGGACAAAGTGATATCATAAGAAAATTGTTAATTTCCCAGGTGTTTACCTTTTCAGAAAGCCAGAAAAAAATAAACTTACCTCATCAGGCAAATATATTTTAAAATATCCAATAATAAATAAACTATAATCTTAAATAAAATTTACAGTAAATTGATTTTGCCTAGTCACTGATTCGTGTTAATTATTTAAATTTATCCCAATTAAATTTGAGGGGTGGGGTGTATTGTTCTATGTTCGACACGTTAATTCAAAATCAATTATAAAAAAACTCGAAAGTAAACCATTGAAATTATCTTAAAATTATAATTAAGTGGTTAACTGGATTACTACTGGATTCACTTTCACTGTTAAATTCATAGCATTAACTATTAAGCACATTTTTCAACTTTAATTATGGTTTAAAATTAGTAGTCTTGACAAGTGTCTGATCTGCTTTATTAATTTAAACTAAACACAATCTAATCCTCGTCACATCTTGTTGGTTCAAACAAAACATTGCCTTTCTCAATTTATTTAATCATGAATTCACATCCATACTTTTTTTTAAAATATATTATTTCTATTTTCATTTTTTTATTAATGCAATTTTACGGACTAAGAATTTAAGACAAAAAATTATATGTTTTTTTCAATTATATTCTTATATTCCATTTTTTTTAATAGTGTTCATTTCTCAAGAAATTATATACTGTATTTATTGATTGTTTAATGTAAATACTTTTTTCTCTCTAAAATATCACTTATTTTGAGATGGAGAGAGCAGTAAATAGTAATTACACAATTTAGAGCCTATTTGGATTGACTTAAAAGTTAGTCAAACTACTTTCAAGTCATTTTTAGTTTTTAGAAGTGTTTGACAAGATTAAAAACAACTAAAAATGACTTTAACAAAGTTAAAAATCAGAAATAGGTCTCTCCTTATTTTTATTTTTTGACTTAAAAAGTCATTTAAGTTTGACTTTTTATTTTTTCACTAAAAAACTATTTTTTTTTAAGTCAATCCAAATGGATTCTTAATACTCCCTCTATCTTGATTAATATGATGCTTTTTTTTTTATTATTGGAAACTTATTTAAGAAAGAAAGGCAGACGGTATTTGTAGTTTATAGTTTAAATAAGTCATAAATATTTATGTGATTATAAATTATTTTATTAAGAATGAAATAAAAATATTAGAATTAAATAATTTTTAAATATAGAAAAAAATTAATTTTTTTAAAACAAACTAAAAGAAAAATACATCAAATAAATTAGGATCGAAGGAGTAATTACAAAGACATATTTGTTTGTTACTAACGTAAATATAGAGTACTTTTCAATGTCATGTTTGGTTGCTCAAATACAATTGCATAATCATATTCTTTTATTTTAACATAAAAAAGGTTAATTTTTTAAAAATATATAAATAAACTTTTTTCAGATGAAAATGTGAATAAATTTCAATGTATGACATATACATGTCTATAAAAATATACAAATATTATAGTACTCATATTTATTGTAGGACAAATCACTTTTTCAACTTAAATTAACGTAAATTATAAGTAACCTTAACAAGTGTCTGATCCGGTTAATTAATTTAATTAAACACAATCTAATCATCGTCACCATTTGTTGGCTGAAAGAAAACAATCAATTTTCTCAATTCATGAATCTATAATCTACATCGTCACCCTCTTTTATTAAAATTTTTTATTTTTTGTTTCTCTTCGCGTACAATATTTATATTAGAGCTTAATTATATTAGAATTCGTGCATTATTGGGTTTATATCGGAGGAATTGTTCTTGACGAGATTTTTTTCTTTTCTAAGAGTTCAAACCCAAGACATCTGTGATTTGAGTAAGGGCTGAGGAATCCAAATTTTGCTGTTGATTTAACATTTTTAATTTAAAAAATCATAATATATATTTGTAAAGCTTTTTCAACCTAAATTACTGTACAAAAATTGTCTTCAACAATGTGATCAAACTTTTTTTCTTCTGTTAATATATAGTCAAGATATTCTCTTAATTAAGTACTTTTTAAAAAAAATAATTCTCACGTGTAAGAATAATAGTATCTTTTTTTATTTTTGGTAAAAGAATACATTAATGAATCAATGCAAAAATAGTTGTATTAACAAAAGCAAATTATTTAATGATGACCAGTAAAATTAATTGAGCCATCTAAAGTGGAACAGAGGAATATTTATTCAAAAGTTTATTTGCTAATTATGTTGTTAATTCAACACGGTAAAGCCATACCAATGTGATAATTAATGGAATAAAATGAAAAACGAATTTAACTATCATCTAACATTTGTAATAACTTACAAATTTACCTAATCGTTTAAATATTTTTTCTCATATGATGTTTTATTCAAAAGATATATTTACACCACAATTTAAAGATCACTTTTTGAGTAAATCGAAAATCATATAAGTGAAGAAAATTTCACCAAATAAAAGTTTTAAAAAATGATTAGAGGCAATGTTACAATACTAATAACACATGTAAAATGTTCGTAATGCTTCTATTGATTAAATATATATAGTAATGTTTGCCTAATGACCTGAACAGTGAAAAACATATAATAATATAATATATTCCTCATTTAGTAAACTCTTTAAATAGCTAGAAGAACCATATTCCTTTCTACTATATATATACACTTTTTGGATTTAAAGAATATGCATCTACAATAGAATTTTTTTACACTATTATATATATTTTAACATGTTATATCAGGTTTAATACTATTTTTATTATATAATTAATTTTATCTTCATGACCTAATTATATAAATATTTTTATATATTAGTGTATATATTTAAATTCATGTCTTCTTTTTTATTATGGTATTATATCGGAAAACAGATTTTGGAAAAGGCAAGTTATAATATCTCATAACGATTGTAGTTTTGTGGAAAACTTAATATTTGTCATTGCGATTTTCTTGAAGTAATATTATAATTATGTTGACTTTGTAAGAAAATTTGTTTCATTAATGAATAGAACTTCTATTTGTTTGTTTTCAATAAAAATGACTTCAAATATAAGGCATGCTTCATTTTATAGTTGGAGAGGCAAATATAATTTGACACAGATTGCTTAAGAATCTTTAGAAAATCTTTTGTCAACCTTAATTACTAGTACTAACAAAAAACAATCCAATAATTCTCCTTTATTTAATTAAAATAATTAAATCCAATCAGTTTCGAATTTATGGCAGTAAATAATCAAGCAAAATATTTTAAAATAAACCAAAAAAAGACAAACCCCCTCTACACACAACTCCATTCTATGGCTCAAATCACAACCAATCAAACAATAACACAAACAAATTTCATGTCTATGTTTAACTAAAATCATGTCTATGTTTATTTTTAACTAATAAAATAGAGTCTTGGTGGAATGGATAAAATCATTCTTTCATTAATTAAAGGTTTTGAACGTGACTCTTAAATGTAGAAAATATCATGTTATAGATCTAGCACTTTCAACATCGGTGGAGGTAGAGGTAGAGAGGTGAATAAACCTCATTTGTTGAGAAATTAACTATATAAATAAAGTAAAAATAATTTAATTATGACAAATATATTAATGTTGAATCTCCTTGATATAAGATTTGTTTTTGAATATCCTTTTTAAAATTCTTACACTATCAGGGCTGTGCATTATTTGGATTAAACCGTAAAAACAAATCGAATTCTATTTTGGATTGGTTTTTTGGATTTTCAATTTGGTTTTGAATTAAACCAAAAAAATCAAACCGAAAAGAGAAAATCAAATCGAACCAAATTTATTTTGGTTCAAATTGAGTTACACTTTTTCAAAATAAAAAATAAAAAAATTCAATTGGAATAGCACAAAACCAAACCGAAAAATCGTATGCATACACCTATACACTACCATTGCTTTCACCTTAAATGAGCCTTATATGACATGCGTGAATCTAAATTAGTGACACTGTAATACACATTTTAGACATTGACTCATTGAGTAATGAACTGGATATGATCCTTATATGACATGCATGAATCTAAATTAGTGACACTGTAATACACATTTGAGACATTGACTCATTGAGTAATGAACTGGATATGATCCTTTCACTGTTAGTCAAAGATTTTGAGTTTAAGCCTAAGATATTTTAACAAACCTGCTATGGAGTAGGGGCGGAGCAACATGGTTGTTAGGACACCCTTCGTCGAAAAAAAATTCGTATATATAAGTAAAATGATACTCTTTTTGTCCCAATTTATGTGACACTTTTCATTTTTTGAGAGTTAAACAATTTAATTTTGGCCGGAAATTTGCGTATGGAATCTTCAAATTTTTTGAAATGAAATTTATATATTTGTAAACTACGTAAAAAGTAATATAAGTCACAATGATTAATAATTCAAAATGTTAAAAAGATCTATGAAAAACTTACAGTCAAAGATAGACTTGTTTGAATCTCGAAATCCAAAAAGTGCCACATGAAATGCGACAGAGGAGTACATGAATTGATTAAATGACATATTTTGAACATTTTTATTACAACATGCTATTGTAGCCCAACGATTTCAAATGCCTCAAATGAGCAAGTGTTTGAATCTTGCAAGCAACAATTTCCTCATTTTTTTTAAAAAGAGCTTTTGTTGTACAATTTCTGGACATCCTTCGTGCAATTCCTAGCTCCACCTCTTCTTTCTCTTAGATTAAACTACGCAGTGCGATTTCAAATTAGTTAGGATTTTAATGAAGTATGGGACATTGATTGATTTATTTTAGGAAATCAAAATAATAAAATGTCCAAATTAAATTAAATTACCTTTCTAACCCCCACAATCTTTTTTATGGACATGAATATCCTTTTCTCTTTCTCCATCATAATATAAATAGAGAACCAATTAAAGCTCTTTGCTTTTCCTAGGTAAAATCAAGCTTCAATATTTTCCTTTTCTTTCTCTGTGCAAAAAACACAACTGAAAAGGAAAGATCCATAAATATGAATTACAACTAAAAAATAAATAAATTCTCTTTTCTCTTCATCAACAAAAAATATATGTCTTTCACTTCCTTTCAAAAATCAAGATATTCTATCAATCAATATATGTAAGTATTGTCAAAATAATTAAATTTACATCATCAATGCCATTCACTCTTTACCAAAAAAAGAAAAAAAAGCACCAATTTTATTACTCTGTTTTTCTCTCCTCTCTTACTCTGTTTTTTTTTCTTGGAACTTTACTTGGGTATGGGTATAAAAATTCTTCACTGATTTTTGAGTTCAGAATCTTAATATCTCACATGGGTTTTCATTTTGAACAATTTATTTTTTATTCTTATAAACTTGTTCAAAGTGAAAAAATAAAGTTTATATCTCCACTCTGTATTCCATTCTGTAAAGTTCATCAAACCAAAAGAAAAAAACATAAAAAAGTAGGATTATTTAACAACTTTTTTTGAAAATTTAATTATTTTTGGGTTGGTTTCTTTGTGTTTACTCTTCTTTCTTAGTAGCTGTCTCTAAATCTCCTGCAAATGGGTTTTTTTTTATAATTTTAATTCCACCGTTGAAAACTCCATTAATGACTTATTTATAGCACTAAACTATGTATAGTTGATATTATATATATATATTTCAAATTTTCTTTTGTGTTCTTATGTTGACTTAAATACATATCTTATAAATGAAAATATTAATACCATCTTCTTCATTTTTTTTTTCCAGCTTCATTGGTGGCCATGAAAACAGAGCAAAAGTTATCCAAGGTATAATTTTTTTTACCCTTTCTTTTTGTTTGATCAGTTGGATATTTAGTATGTTTTACGCATTAAATAGACTGCTCCTCCGTTAATTAGAAGTATGGAGTATGAAAAAAAAATATAGAGATAGGCCCCCATCAGACAATAAGGGCCTTGTACAATGGGTGTCGAGCGTGTTAATGAATATATAAACAAGTATTAACATGTCTTGACATAAGATAAGAGTTATTGTAAAAATTGCTTGAGTTTGTGTATTTTGTGTCTTAATAAAAATCTTGGCTCCGCTTATGTTATACACAAAGTAGTGGTGTAACGGTGTGTTCTTGAAGATCTAATGAGTTGATCTTGACCTTCGTTTTTTTTTTTTTTTTTTGCAGTCTTCGTGGACTAAAGTGGTAGTTAGGAAATGGTTGAATATGAGGAGCAAATCTGAGGAATTTCATTCCGATCAAATTATAGATGGTAATATTTTCACATTTATTGAAAATTTTCAACTTTTTTTTAATGTATATTTTTTTTATTATGTGTGAAAGTAAGATTTTTTATTTCTTTAGTGATGGGTGGCAGAGGTGAAAGAAGAAGAAAGAGTTGCTCCGACGACGGGAGTTGCGCCGTCGTGCCGGAGGAATTATCGGGTAAGAATCTCCGGTGATCGGAGGAGTTTTTTTTTTTTTTTTTAAATTTCCGGTGAATTGCAGCTTTTTATTTTGGATTTGATAGAATCATAAATGAACTGTATGCATCTCTGCCGTTGATTTGATGGAATTTTTTAATAATGTGATTTGACGTATAATATAATCACTATTATGGGTTAATATCTAATCATTGCTTCTCCTTGTGCCACGTGTATGTAGCCTTACCTAGGCTCTAGTTTGTTTTTATTTTTTTAATTCATGGATACAATTATACGAAAAAAGAAAATATGGAAGAGGAGACTACAAAGTGAAAACGATAAAATAAAATTAATTAGCCAAATTTGTTGACTAGGCTCAAAGGCAATCTATGGAATAGTCTTGTGGTTATGATAATATTTTTACTTTTTTTTTTGTTAGTTATAACTCAATCAAAATATCTATTATTTACACTAGATTAATTAATGAACAATTTTTATTTAATTTTAGTGTATTTGGTTAAAGATGAAGTTTGTATTGCTCTTTATATTATTTATAATGAAAGTATGGAAAAAAAATTCAATATGCAGCAATTTATAATTTGAATTGAAAAAAAAATAATCCTAAAAAGATCTATTGCTTGTTATTTTTTTTTATTTCTGATGTGTAAAAATAAAAAGAGATCTCGCGAAAAAGACAAAGAAAATTAAAGAAATTTTGTAAAAGATTACAAAACTAATTTATATAAAAGTACAAATGGGAAGAGATTGATTTTATGATTTATTACAAATGTTCTTTTAGCAATATTACCCTTTCACATGAAATCAGTAAAATATTACATTAAAGTTGGGTAAATAAATTACATAATTGTTTTATTTTCTTTTGTTTAAATTTCTAATTTGCAGATCATTTTTTTTTTCAAATTCTGATGCAATTATTATTATTATTATTATTTTGATAAATAAGAAACTAAACTATGAGTTATTATATTTCATATTTTTGAGAAGCAGAAAGGTGGTTGATGGAAAGAAATGGAGGAATTGAAGAGCCAATATTGAGTGAAAAGACTTCCACTCATCAAAACCTTAGGTAAACCAACAAAAGCAAATATTTCATCATTTCTTTTTAGTTGTCATGATAAAGTTTGACATAGCCCTAAAAAAAATAATTAAGGAATATTATTTGATCAATATATCCTTTCTTAATCTTTAATCTTTTTCTATATATTTGTCTCTTAATTCTAGAATAATTAATGTTAAGGGCAAAGTTGAAAAAATTATTAATTCTCTCTTGATTATTTTAATTGAGAACTGACATGACAACTACGCACTCCGTTTCATATTAGTTGATCATCTTACCATAAATAATTGTCCATATTAGTTGATCACTTTACTCAATTAAGAAAACATTAATTTTTTTTTTTATATTGTCCTTGCAATTAATTTTTTTATAAAAGTGGTCACATTTGTTTGTGAAATTGCAAATTTTTTTAAGGGTAAAATTATCTTCTTATTTATAATTTTTTAATATACGTGTAAAAAAGAAAGTGATCAACCAATAAAAGACGGAGGGAGTAGACAAGTAGTGTATATTTATGAAATTTCCCAAAAAAAGTGTAGAATTTGATGCATAACCATGTTATAGTTCATGATTAGATCTTATAATTTGATTAATTAATGTAAGAGAGAATAAATTTGGAATTAATAAAGCCAGAACATTGAACCAGAAGCCGCATATTATGCTTAAGTACTTTTTTGGGCCATGTGAAACTATAGTTAGCTGGTTTCCATAGGCTTTCTAAAGAGATACTACAACACCTTTTTAGTTAACTTAGAAATTATTTAAATCATGTGATGATTAATCTTCATGTGATGTAATGTAGTGTAATATGCACAAGTACATGTAGGTGATGATTAGTAATCCAACAATTGTTGGATGAAATGGACGATTTATCTTTTGAGAAAATTCACTCTTTTTAGTTTTTTGAGTTGAGTTAAACGTTCATTATCATGTAACAAGATTAGTACTATCAGGCCTATCAAATTCTTGTTTTCGTGCATATTATCTTGTTTACACTCTAGTTGCTAAGGATAGAAGTGAAATAAATTCCTTAAATTAATTCTTTTTTTTTCAAAATAATATTTCAAAAGTGATCCAAAGTAGTGATAGTGAGAGTTGAACTTACATGCAATTAATTGGTGACTTTGATGTATATATTTATTTTTGGATGTGCTTTGTCTCTTGAAAAATTATTATTCTTATGATGTAAAAATAATGAATAGGATGTTCGTGGGGACATGGAATGTAGGAGGCAAGTCACCACAAGAAGAATTGAACTTGGCTGATTGGTTGAATTCTAGTGCACCAGCCGATATTTATGTCCTCGGGTACGTAAATTTTATTTAGATATATAACTATAATCTGTTCTGATTGAATATTCAAACTTATAATTTTAATCTAATATTTTTAACTCAATTTTAAAAATAATTTTGTAAATGTTTTCAAGTGTCTGTTACATGTAAAATTTAGCTATTTATATAACTCATGACCTTCTTGAATTATATGCATCAACCTCGATAAACCGTAAAATTGCTTGCATATTCTAACCAAGTCCTGCTATGAACAGGTTCCAGGAAATTGTCCCTCTAAATGCAGGCAATGTACTAGGTCCAGAGGACAGTGGACCAGCTTCCAAGTGGCTATCGTTGATTCGCCAAACTTTGAACAATGACACAAACACCCCCGATCTTTCTCCTAATTACAACAACACCCCTAACTCCGAGCCCCCGTCCCTTGATGACTTGCACTACCAACAATCTAGTCTGAAACCAAGGGTCAGCTTCTCGGACTGGGAGAGGCTGAACCACGACGTATCTCCTAGTCCAAAGTGCTTATCGAATCGATATTATTATAACTCTTCTAGCCAAGGGAAAAATAGTAAATATTGCTTAGCCGCAAGCAAACAAATGGTTGGGTTATTTTTGTGCATATGGACTCGTAAAGACTTGTATCAACACATTACCAATTTGAAGGTTTCATGTGTTGGAACAGGTATCATGGGCTATCTTGGAAATAAGGTACAAATTAAATTAACTCGTAAGATATTGAATTTTTATTTATATATGGACATTGTAACATATGTATTTTTTTCCCTCGATAGGGTTCGATATCGATCAGTATGACATTGCACCACAAGACATTTTGTTTCGTTTGTACTCATTTGGCATCCGGAGAAAAAGAAGGCGATGAGATTAAAAGAAATTCCCATGTCATGGAGATATTGAAGAAAACAAGATTCTTCGATATAGGAAAATCTCACATTTTGGATCATGAGTACGTGATAATAAAATTTGAACGATACATAACACATATAGTAACAATGTTGTGCAATGACTAATGTATATCTTTTGTTAATGTAGCAAGATAATTTGGCTTGGAGATTTGAATTATCGTCTTGCATCGGGTTGCGAGGACACGTATGAATTGGTTAAAAATAGTGATTGGGAAACACTTCTGGAGAAAGATCAGGTACGATAATAGATTTTATTATAGAACAACTCATGATGTTTATATTAACTATTAGTCTATTATTTATAAGTTATATATATGTTTTTTTCTATTGAGCTTCAAAATGAATGTTAATTTATTTCTTTTTTAAAAATATGTTATGACAGTTAAGGATAGAGCAAAGAGCAGGAAGAATATTTAATGGTTGGAAGGAAGGAAGAATTTACTTTGCACCAACATACAAATACCTCTATAATTCTGACCATTATGTTGCTCATACATGTACATCCAAGGAAAAGACAAGGACCCCTGCCTGGTAAATTTTCTTAATTTACTCTATTTTAATATTTCACGCTATTATCGACAAAGTCCGTACGTAGCTAATTTCAAATTTTTATATATTAATGAGGTGCATGCATGTGAAACATTAATCAACCGATGTTGTAGATTTTTTACTAATATATATAAGAGTCTAGAAAGCAAGTGTTGGCCATCATGCCTGTTTCCTAGTCTGTGTAGAAAGTTCTAGATTAACATGATTCCATTAATGAACTCTATTTAGTTGTATATTGTAAATAACTTTTGTACGATCATTTTTTCAATTGACTAATATTCCATACTATACTATATTCTTGAAAGTCCAAGTCAAAGATGTAGAAATTAGGGAAGGATTCACTTCAATAGGTTTTATTTTTTCAACATTTTGTATGGTGGGGTGGGGGGTTGATGGCTTGATGCACCGACCATATATATATATATAAGGTTGCACCAATAACAATAATCTTATGCTAAATGTTATTTCAACTTTATTCTTAAACATATGTAGAAATTTAACTAATATTGATGGTTTTCCCACTCAAGAAGTCTACCTTGTAGGCCCAAACACTAATCTACATTATCTCTTTGTTCTGTTACACCAAATACTAAATATAGTTAATCTTGAAACATATTCTAATAGGGGTGGGGTGTGGTGGTGGTTGGAACGCCTTTATGTTTTCCACTCTATGTCAGTATGTGATAGTGGTATTAAAGATTTCGATTAGTTCAAATTCATGTCACCATTCTGTAACATGATTTTTTCAGTATTCAGAACTAAAGTATGAGTATTCTGAATAAAGATAGACAAAGTCTTATTTATTTCAGCATAACTCTTTATAGTGGTAGTGAGAAAACTATTCACATTATTTGAACATCATTAGTTGAAGACCATCCAAAATTTTCCAATGCCAATTATGCTACTACACAAATAATCAATCATAGTAATCTCAAATTTTGCTTAATTAATTGCACATTGAAACTACTATTTTGTTGTTGCTTAATTAATTGCACATAGGCAATAAACCTATTAGATTTTGTTCCACACTTTTTTTCATAGTACTTGGCTTGTCAAAAAAGTTGCAATTTTTAGCCTTTCTACTCAACCTTTTTCTTTTCCAGGATTCTTGGACTTAAAAGGCTTTTATGTTGTTTATTTTTGCATGCTAGTACCCTATTTTACTCCTTTATGAGGAAAAAAAATTGTACTTAAACATAGTTTTTTTCTTAAAATAACAGGTGTGACAGGATATTATGGAAAGGTGAAGGACTAAAGCAAATATGTTATGTTAGAGGTGAATCAAAATTCTCAGATCACAGACCAGTTTATTCACTTTTCTCTGTAAATAATAATATTACCCGAAAATTACCACAGTAAAAAAGAATATTTTACCACCTTTAGCCCGAAATCTTTCAAATAAACACAACAACTCAGCCCAACTCAACCCGTTATAGCTACTGACAGTCCGATATGTGGACCCGGCCCGTTTGAGAGGATTGCACATAGTGGATTATGATAAAGTGACATGCGGGTCACAGCGTGCTCTATGGCAAACGTAATGGGGTTTTGACACGTGGCTATCAAGAAATGATGTTCATATTGCCATGGCTCTGTTGATAATAGCAATTGGCTTGAGAAACGAAGCTCAACCTTTTGCAGCAATATATATATTTTTAAATTACGATTCTCTAATTTTTATTTTTTTTGTGTGTTTGGGTTAGGGCAATTGGGATAAGAAGAAAAGTAAAGTTGGAAGGCCTAATTAAGCACATGTAAAAAGGAAGTTTTTTTTAGTTTTTGTTGAGATATTAGTTGAGGAACTTGAGGGAACAAGAGCCTATGGGCCTCGTCAATTTTGTAATATCAATTTCTATGGAGTGGTTTCTAAATGCCGAAAAAGTAGCGTGGATCATGAATCTATAGGTATTGTTTCTTTAGATAATTACTATTATTTAATTTAGAGAACAAATGACAAATATATCCCTGAATTATTGTTAATGACCTCTAAATACTCTCGGTTATATTTTTAGGACACTAATACCTTTATCGTCTAATTTTTGGAGTGTATATACCCTTTGATCTAAAGGAGGGATACATGTTATGATTTTAATGACCTATCCAGATTTTATTTAATTTTTATTCACAATTAAAAAATCGATCCGAATAATTAAGAACCCACCAAATAATTTTAAGACCCTCACCTAAATAAATCTCATTTTCCCTTTCTTCTCTAGTTTAAACAACCAAAGACTCCATGAACCAGTTATACCACACCTAGTCTCCCTCCACTATAAGAAAAAGGCTTATTAAGGACCACGATTTAGCGATGGATTGCAAATACGGTCCCTAAAACTATACTTATAGGGATGATATTTTTTTGTCATCCCTATTTCATTATTTTATTTCTTAATCCCCAAATGGGTCTATGAAAAAGCAAATATCCCATCTCTAAAGCTGAAATACACTAAGGGGCGGTTTGGTTACTGTATAAGTTGCATTTTATTCATGTATAAATAGTTGCATTAGTTTTTACTATGTTTGGTAGAAGTTTTGTATTAGGTGGAAAAGTCAATATAACTTATACCATGTTTGGTTGGTAGGATTCCAAATATTGTATAAAAGTTATTCATGTATTAATTTTATGCAGTGTTTGGTTATGTTTTTTGTAGTCCTACATAATTAATACCAACATAACTTATGAGGGAATCTATGTATAAGTTATGCAGGGTAGAAGGTGGAATAAGTTATGCAGGTATTAGCTATACATGTATTAAAATAGTAAATTACACATTTACCCCTATTGATTTATTTTTACTCTTTTTTATTGAAAACTTTACCTAACTATACTTTTTTTTTTAATTCACGAACAACCATTTTTTTTCCTGTTTTCATTTGAAATCCAAATGTAATATTTTATTAATATTACAAATTGAATTGTATATATTTTGCTGACACATATGTTAATCATATATTAAGGTTATATATTATTAAATATATTCCACTTATTGAATTAACATGTATTATTATTTTGTTTAGGATGTGAATTTATACATAATTTATATATTTGATATATTAAAAACGTATAAACAATATATACAACATATTAATAGAATATTTACATTATATAAAATAGGATATTATAATGTACTTAAGATATATTAATCATATTTTATTTTTATATTTTCATAATAATAAAAAAATAACAAAATAAAAAATAGCAGTCCCAATTAAGTATAGAGGGGAAAAAATTTCTTTACTTTTTATTCAAAATGTGGGAGAATTATATATATATATTATATATATTAATAATCTCTCTAAAATAATATTTTCCTCCGGTCTCGACTTGGGCCAATGGAAAAAGTCACCAATTTCGATAAGATAATAAGATATTATATTTTCAGAAGACCTCTATATAAATATATGGTCCCATTAATATCATAAATTAATAATTCTTTAAAAGTACAAATATGTCTAAGACAATTTAGTAAAATATGATTCTATTGTGTTCTGGTTTTTCTTATGATTTAAATCTAGTTGAAACTCATCTCTAACTTTTCTTATTGCATCCAAGAGCTCCGATGTTGTCTTTTCGAACTGCACCATAAAATTGTGAAGAGTTCTAGATGTGATAAGTGTTCCCTTACGCGTAACTGGTTCCAAAGGTATAGTATCATCTTCAACTTCATCATTAACATTGCTTTTTCCGATGGTATCCACAATTTCTTCTAAGCTCTGGACCTCTAAACATGCATCACTTTCACCCGAATAATCCAACAGGTTATTGACATCCATTTTATTGTGGTAACCGAGATCATTAATTATGATCTCAAGTTCATGAATGACGTTTTCACAAGTAGGTTCATTCAAATTCTCTGAGATTGCATCCCGCGAATGAATTTTACAATGTTGAAAATAATTTGTTATTGTCTCTTGCTGAACATTTATTGTCCAAACAGGGATTGCAAAATTTATTGCATCCAAAACATTGATCTTTGTTGGATCTGTTTGTCCCACTTCATAGCCTTCTAATATCCTATGATAAAATTTGTTCGATAATACATTTTGAAAGCTCTTATTATTACAACATCAAAAGGTTGAAATTACTAAGATACAATGATTTTGATGTATTCGTTGTACTTTATGTATAATATTTTTTTTTTATGTGAAATCAATAACTATGATATATAAATTAGTAAGACACAATGATTTTGATATAATTAAAATTACCCTTCATCAAATCTCAAACCATTCTTTAAATTAATAAATATTAATTTATCGATTAAATAATATCTCTATAAAATAATAAATCTTCATGGTCCTACCTATATTAATTTATAGAGATTTTACTGTATATATAAAAAAAATTTACAATAAATTCAATATTTAATAGTTAATAATTTATGTATTGTAATCTCTACATAACTAAATAATACCTGCATATCTAATACATACATAACTAATACCTGCATAACTAATACCTGCATAACTAAACCCTGCATAACTAAAACCTACATAACTAAACCCTGCATAACTAATACATGCATAACTAAACTCTGCATAATTAATACCTACATAACTAAACCTTGTATAACTAATACCTGCATAACTAAATTTTGCATAACTAATACCTACATAACTAAACCCTGCATAGCTAATACCTGCATAACTCTAATCAGTAACCAAACGGCCCCTAAATGTATTAGTTAGTATCTTAAATATTACAAGAAGATACTTCAAAATGCAAGGTAAATATTCATGGTCAAGAATTTTTTTTTTTTTAAATGCAATGAGCTATTAATCAATATCATGTAAAAAGGAATGTCATACCATAAATAATTTGAACTTTATAGGTTATGGATTCTAGGACAACGAACTCAACTGCTCGTTTAGGTTTCTAGATTCAATTTTTGTACATATTTAATAAATTTCTTCGGGCATATACATGATTTCACCCAAGCTAATGGATTCTACCGAACCCATATCCTGAAGACTACCTCCGTCCCTTTGTGAGTCCGAGTCAACTTTATATAATAGTCAAGTCTTGTTATTTTCCTAGTTTGTGGTCCCCCCTACACTAAGTTGACTCAACAAGTCTTCTAATGGTACTTCCAAGTTGTTTCCTTTTTCTTTCTTTTCCAAATACCTGTGATTATAAGTAGTAGTAACATTTTCATCCATTGCTGTAACCAGCTGCTGGGAAGCAATTTATCGATAAGCCATGCTTTTACTAGGTACTGTTTGTTTCTGCTTATTGTTCTTGCTTCATCTAATTTTGTTTCAAAGTCAGTTTTGGAAATGTGAACTTAAAGTTTTAAGTGTCTGCTACTCAATCTAGGTGTGTTGTTAGAGTCATTTGAGAATGTTTAGTAATTATGGTTCGTGAAATTGAACGTTTAATGGTTAATATTGTTGCTTTATATATAAGGGAGGATAGTGTGTTGTTTTGTAAGAGTGGAGTTTTTCTAATGATATAGGTTTGCTTTATATTTATTTCCCTTTTCCATACTCATTGTGCCTTATATTATGAAGATCCCACCTTATATTTGTTAGAGCGGATTAGAGTCTCATATTGATTGGGGAATGAACTGATTTTTTGTTTAGATGGACTTAGGCAGCTCTCCCCCTCATGAGCTAGTTTTTGTGGTTGAGTTAGGCTCGGATGTCATATCTTTACATGATATATCAGAGCCAGATCTATTTCCTTCCGATTGGGCTCATGCTCCACGGTCTAGTCGGGTCTGGGCGTGAAGGGGTTGGGCGGGGGGGGGGGGGGGTTAAAGTGGGTTAGAGTCCCATGTAGATTTGGGAAATGTTCCCCTCATGAGCTAG
>JAJOOR010086323.1:0-14904 GCA_036250505.1 Solanum acaule | reverse complement strand
TGTTGCATACTACTCTCCCTATTCTCAAAAACTCTAAGGTTCCTCTCTTTCCATATTGTCCACCAAATAGTGGCAGGGACAATTCTCCAGTTACTTCTATTTTTTGCTTGTGTCCCTGCTTCTTCCCAGCTAAATAGAGCCTCTGAAATTCGCCCAGGCATGCACCAGGAGATGCTTTTACGTCTCAGGAACAGATTCCACAACTGGCCAGTGACTTCACATTGGATAAACAAATGATTGACTGTTTCTGCAGTTTTCCCACAGAAAAAACATCTAGAGCAAAGTGTAATTCCCATCTTCATTAAATTTTCCTGTGTCAATACTGCTTCTTTAGCCAATAACCACACAAAGCAAGACACCTTGTAGGGGATCTTGGCTTTCCATATATGTTTCCAGGGCCACTTGAGTAGCTGCAGATTTGGATGATTCAACTTCTTGTACACTGCACCTACTTTAAAAATCCCTTTATTGTAATGAGTTATTGTCAAGAGAGGTATAGAAAATTGGATATGTTTGGGTTTGTGTTTTATGTATCAAGAGAGGTGGATGGTGAATACAACAAACTCGAAGGTGTTCAAATTTTTATTTTATTTTTATTGAAAAAATATATAGGTTAGTAACGAAGTAGTTTTAAGTTTTATTTCTTTCTTGGAGAATGGCAAGTATCACTTCCACTATTTGTTGTTATCATAGTATAAGTGTTTTAAGATGTAATTGTATTCCCGCTATGCCTCTGGTATTTAGTTTTTTGCTAGTCAATGCCAAATCTTCTATCCTTCCTATTGAAATAGTTGCTCATGCTTTCTATCTTGCAGTGTGTAGCCTCTCATCCTAACACCAGAATGTTGCTCTTTGATATTGAAGATTTTCTTCTTTGTTTTTTAAAGTTCTCGTATCCGTTAGTCAAAGGAAATTTGGTATACAAAAAAAGCCTTTTAAGGCTGCACTTTTAGGTGGAATGTCATTGGAAAACTAGAAAATTGTTGCCTGGATTGATTTGTAATTGCTTGTGGATGCAAATTCTTTTCCATAACAATGATAGGGAAGAAAAATTTCAACACTCCTGATAATTTCATCTTTTATACCACAGGCACTTGCTTAATGCTTTTCACTTAAATAAAACTCTTACTTACTTGTAAAAAGGAATTCCACTGAAATAAGTCAAAGAATAAGATCCAAATAGTGTCAAATTAATGCCAATTTGTATTTGATTCATGAACCTTCGAAAGAGAATTGGAATTTGATTTACATATGAAGGCTATATACTTGGATTTACCTTATCTATTACTTGTAGAAAAAAGAAAATTATACTTGGGTTCTCTTTTCCTTAGAGTTCACAAATATCAAGTTATAAAGACAATCCTTCCATGGTAGTCATTGATGTCCATAAAGAGTAAGAAATGAAGATTACATGCTTGCTGTCTTAGGTTCATTGAAGAGCTAGCCGGTGCATGCAACATAAGAATGTTGTCTTAGATAAATATCCCAGTCCATATTATTCATGTAAAAATACTTTGTGACCTTCAAAAACGTATAAGAACATCTTCTCTAAAAAAAAGGAATAAGATATATGAACTTCTGAATTAGATGAGTTCTCGAGAGATCTGGATAGACTTTTGTGTGATGATAGTTATAATTGTGATCCATCATAGTTGTGATAGTTGGTTTTCCTTGAATAGATCCTTTTGACAGTCTTCTACTTTGCAGCGAAAATTCATTTGTATTTGTCCCCCTTTCTTAATACAACAAGCAAGTCAACACCTTTTGAATATTTGAGACTTACAAGCTTAGGTGTCTTTGGTGCCCTCGTGAAGGTAATATGTCTACTGTATTTCCAGACATATTTCCTTCATGGGGGCACCAATGACACCTAAGCTTGTAAGCCTTAAATATTGAAAAGGTGTTGACTTGTTTGTTGTATTAAGAACGGGGTACAAATACAAAGGAATATATTCTGCAAAGTAGAAAACTATCAAAATGATTTATTCAAGGGAAACTAAATATCACAACTATGATGGATCACAGTTATGCTTATCATCACACAAAAGTCTATCCAGGAGAACACATCATTGATTATTTGGTTCTTTTTTTATGAAAGATAACAGACAAGCTTTCCAAGGTTACAAAGAATTTTTCATGAATAATATGGGGCTGGGATAGTTATTTAAGACAACATTCTTGTGCTTCACCAGTCAACGCTTTAATGAACCTAAGGCCACAAACATGTAATCTTCATTTCTTCCTCTTTATGGACATCAGTGACTGTCAAGGATGAACAGTCACTATTACTTGACAGTTGTGAATTTCGAGGAAAAGAAAAACCAAGTGTATAATTTCTTTTTTCTACAAGTAATGGATAAGATAAATCCAAGTTTAATGTCTTCATGTTGTTACGTGTCTCATGATCTACTTTGAATGGGTCAGAGACTTCAACTGATTATTAGGAGATTAGTTTTCTTTTAGTCATTATCATATTAACTAGTTATAGTTGTTCATATTTTATAGGCATGTTAGCAGTCCATGTTCTGTGTACTGCCCCTCTACTTATTTAATCAGCTTGAGGTTCAATAAAAGTTATTCTTCAAATTTCAATTCATCTTGTTGTTTCAGTTAATTAATAACATTGGTATCAGAGCCCTACTTCTTAAGGGAATTGTGTGAGACTTGCGAGGTTCTTTTCTGAGTGTTTATCCAAAAATATTCTACGAAACCACCATAAAACAATAGAGAATGCAAGTTCTTTTTCTGCTATGGCTCCACCAATTTTCGATGGAGAAAACTATCAAGCCTGGGCAGTGAAAATGCAAGTTTATTTGGAGGCATGTGATTTGTGAGAGGTTGTCGAGGAAGACTACGAAGTGCATCCTCTGCTGGGGAATCCAACTATGGCTCATATTAGAACCCACAAGGAAAAGAAGACAGGAAAATCCAAAGCTAAATCTTGTCTCTTTGCTGCAGTTTCTGCCACCATTTTCAGTAGAATAATGACATGTAACTCAGCCAAAGCAATTTGGGATTTCCTCAAGAAAGAGTGCGAGGGAGATGAAAGAATTAGAGGAATGAAAGTACTGAACTTGGTTAGAGAATTCGAGATGCAGTGTATGAAGGAATTCGAAACCATTAAGGATTATTCTGACAGGTTTCTTGGGATTGCCAATAAGGTAAGGATACTTGGAAATGAACTTACTTATAATAGAATAGTTCAAAAGATACTTGTAACTTTACCTGAGAGATATGAGGCAACTATTGGTTCATTGGAAAATACTAAAGATCTGTCGAAGCTTAGCTTGGCAGAGTTATTGAGTGCTCTGCAGGCACAAGAACAACAAAAAATGATGAGGCATGAGGGATCCATTGAGGGAGCCTTGCAAGCCAAGTTGCAGTTCGGTTCAAGTGCCAGGGGAAACAAAGGAAAAGGAAAGAAAGGGAATCATGGAAACTATGAAGCAACAACAACGGGAAATGGTGTTGCTGCAACTAGCAACAACAGAGAAGGCAAATATCCTCCCTACCCACATTGTGGGAGGAAAAATCATCCACACTTCAAGTGTTGGAGAAAACCTGACATGAAATGCAGAAATTGTCACAAGCTCGGTCATGCTGAGATTATCTGCAAAGAGAAGGGATTACAACAACCAAATGATGCACAGATTGCAGACCAATAAGAAGAAGAGCAACTATTTGTGGCCATCTGTTTTGCAAGCAAAAATTCAAGTGACAGTTGAATTGTTGATAGTGGTTGTACGAACCACATGACCAGTGATGAAAAGATTTTCAAAAAATTTGATAGATCAGTTAAATCAAGAGTCAGGATCGGAAATGGAGAATACCTCCCAGCGAAAGGAAAGGAGACCGTAGCAATTGAAAGTTACAAAGGTACAAAACTTATTTATGAAGTTTTATTTGTTCCTGAAATTGATCAGAATTTATTAAGTGTTGGGCAACTCCTAGAAAATGGTTTCAAATTATTATTTTGAAAATAAAGCGTGCCTGATCAGTGATCCTAGTGGTCAGGAAATATTCAGAATTAAAATACAGGGAAAAAGTTTTTCCTTGAATCCATTGAACGAGGAACACATAGTTTTTCCAAGCCAGCTCACTGTTGCGGAAATATGGCACAAAAGGTTGGGGCACTTTCATCACAAAGCTTTATTGTTTATGCAAAGTAGAAAAATGGTAAATGGTTTACCAAACTTGGAGGAGAACCCTTCAAGTTGTAAGGCTTGCGTGCTTGGCAAGCATATTAGACTTCCATTTAAAAGTTCCACTAGGAGCGCTACAGAAAAGTTGCAACTCATTCACACCGATCTTTGTGGTCCACATAGAACTCCATCACTCAATGGCAGCAGGTATTATATTATCTTCATTGATTATCTAACAAGAATGTGTTGAATTTATTTTATGAAGTTTAAGTCCGAAGCTGCTAGAATTTTCATGAAGTTCAAAGCTTGGATAGAAAATCAGGGTGGCTGCAAGATTCAGGTCATTAGGTCAGATAATGGAACTAAATATACCTCGGATATGTTCAATTCTTTTTGTGAAGAAGCTGGAATTGAGCACCAGCTTATTGTCCCTTATTCTCCACAACAAAATGGAGTGAGTGAGAGAAAAAATAGAACAATCATAGAGATGTCGAGATGCTTGTTGGATGAGAAGAATCTACCAAAGAAGCTTTGGGCTGAAGCAGCAAAACACTGTTGTTTTCTTGCTGAATAGATTGCCTACGCGAGCAGTGGAAGGAAAGACTCCATTTGAGGCATGGTATGGTGTCAAACCTATTTTGAAAAACCTCAAGATATTTGGATGTCTATATTTTTTCTTATGTTCCACAGGTTAAGAGAGACAAGCTAGCTAAGAAGGCAGATTTGGGAATCTTCATTGGCTATAGCTTATTTTCTAAAGCTTATAGGATCTTTCAACCTCAATCAGACAAGATTATGGTAAGTAGAGGCGTTCAATTCCTTGAAGATGAGCAATGGGAATGGATTGAGGAGTCTCGAGTTAAAAACCATAATTCACAACTTGATTATGATGACTTAGTGGATGATCAACCTATTAAGGGAACAAGGTCACTCTCTTATATTTATGAGAGATGCAATGTTGCTATTTTTGAACCTACACAATATGAGGAGGCAAAAATGGATCAAAATTGGACAAATGCAATGAAGGAGGAGCTGACCATGATAGAAAAGAACCAAACTTGGAAGCTCGTGGAAGGACCCCAAGATAGAAAAGTGATTTGAGTTAAATGGATTTTTCGAACAAAGTTAAATCCAGATGGTTCGGTAAACAAGCACAAAAGGTAGATTGGTGGTGAAAGGCTATGCACAAGTTTGGGGAGTAGATTTTTCTGATACTTTTGCCCCAGTAGCCAGATTGGATACAATTCGGATGCTTTTGGCTATTGCGGCAAAGAAAAATTGCAAGATTTTTCAAATGGACATGAAGTCTACTTTCTTGAATGGTCTACTACAGGAAGAAATATATATTGAGCAGCCAGAAGGGTTCAGCGTACCAGGACATGAAGATATGGTTTATCAGTTAAAGAAAGCTCTATACGGACTAAAGCAAGCTCCTAGAGCTTGGTACAGCCGAATGGATAATCATTTGCTAGACTTAGGCTTTGAAAAAAGCTTAAGTGAATTGTCTCTTTATGTCAAGAAAGTTGCCTCTAACATTATTATTATTTCTCTGTATGTCGACGATTTGATTGTGACAAGAAATAATACAGGGCTGATTGAAGAGTTCAAGGAGGAAATGATGAAAGTCTTTGAGATGATTCATATTGGCCAGATGACTTATTTTCTGGGAATGGAGATCAAGCAAACTCAGAATGAAATTTTTGTTTGTCAAAAGAAATATATGAATGAGATTCTAAAAAGATTTATAATGGAAGAATGCAAGAGTGTGAGTACTCCAATGAATCAAAAAGAAAAGCTGAAAATGATGATGGAGCTGAACTAGTTGATGAAGGAGTATATCGAAGCTTAATTGGATGCTTGATGTATCTCACAATAACAAGGCCTGACATCTTGTTTCCTGTGAGTGTTTTATCCAGGTTTTTTATTGTGCAAGTGAGTTGCACATGATGGCCGCCAAAAGAGTAGTTAGGTATCTTAAAGGAACTCTAACCTATGGCATCAGAATTAGCAAAAGTCAGAATTTCAAACTCCGTGGATATTCTGATAGTGATTGGGGCGGGTCAACTGCTGATATGAAAAGCACGTCTGGTTATTGTTTCACTTTTGGATCAGGGTGTTTCTCATGGTGCTCAAAGAAACAGGAAATAGTAGCACAATCAATAGCTGAAGCAGAATTCATCGCAGCAGCAACCACTGTTAATCAAGCACTATGGCTTAGGAAAATTTTGATCGATTTGCAACTGGTACAAGCAGAGAGCACTGAGATCCTTATGGATAATCAAGCTGCTATAGCCATATCCAAAGATCCCGTGTTTCATGGAAGGACCAAGCACTTCAACATCAAGTTTTATTTCTTGAGAGAAGTGCAGAAAAACGGTGAAGTGGTTTTATTCTATTGCAAATTAGAGAATCAAGTGGCGGACATTTTTACAAAGTCATTTCATGTTAGCAGATTCGAATTTCTTAGAGAAAAGTTGGGAGTTTGCAGCTCCTGATTCAGGAGGAGTGTTGTTACGTGTCTCAGGATCTGCTTTGAATGGGTTAGAGACTTCAGCTAGTTATTAGGAGATTAGTTTTCTTTTAGTCATTATCTTATTAACTAGTTATAGTTGTTCCTATTTTATAGACATGTTAGCAGTCCATGTTTTGTGTACTGCCCTTCTACTTATTTAATCAGCTTGAAGTTCAACAAAAGTTATTCTTCAGATTTCAATTCATCTTGCTGTTTCAATTAATTAATAACACTTCATATATAAATCAAATTTCAATTCTCCTCAAAAGATTTATCAAACAAATGCAGAGTGGGATTAATTTGTACTATTTGGATCTTATTTTTTGACTTGTGTCTATGGAATTCATTTTGACAAGAAAATAAGAGTAATATTTAAGTGAAAATATGATATTAAGCAAGTGCATGTGGTACAAGACCTAAGATATGTAACTATGAAGAAGTGATAGTACATTACAAACTCTATGGGATTGTGCAGGAGTCAGGTTTTACTATACTCAAATTGCACTGCAGTTAAAATACAATCAAAGATCAAAACTTTGACAATCATCCACAATATATAAACCTTAATCAAAAGCTTTAAATGCCTCAAACAATAAATGCAAAATAGATATCGTTTCAAACCCAGAAGGGTAAAAGAAAATTGAATGCAAATCAAAACAATTAACCAACATATACCTGAATATTGCAGGAACAATAGGAGAAGAAGCTTGGAAAGTTAATGTGAAAAGAAAGCATTGAGAGAGATCCTTTAGACTAATGGCGTTAAAGCATTTTTGTTGCCTGCAATACCACGTATCAATGACTGGGGGCTTTCAGAAAATTTTTTGTCACCTGCATATTACTGTACAATAAACGTGTTTATCAAATTTGTTTGAACTTCATAGCATGAGAATAAAGAATGAGAGGAATGGAATACCTTCTCATAGCCCCCAGGTCTGTTGTAGTTAGATTCTAAAAACTTCTTTGTGCACTTCCCGATTGATTTGCATTTGAGAGAGGAATAAAATCTACAATTATAATGGAATATTTCTCAAAATACCAGTAGACATGCAGTGATAGTATCAAATGAGTGCCACAATAAGGGGGTCAAATCTTGGAAAAGTTCCCTCTTCTGGAAAAGGAAAACAAAGTCAATAAGTAATGATACTCAATCCTTATTGACTTTGTTTTCCTTTTTTCCAGAACAGGAAACTTTTCCAGGAATTGACTCCCTTATTATGGCACTCATTTGGTACTATCACTGCATTAATATAGGTATTTTGAGAAGTGTTTTAGTATTATTCTAGAGTTTATTTGTCTCTCAGATGCACATAATTGCTAAGGTATCACTCCACACTGCAATTGCAGTATTTCTTATGTATGTACAAACAAACATTTCTTCAGTGATTACTGATTACCCTTGCTTCACACTGCACCATTAAAAGCTAGGAATATAAGGAAGCATTTCTACCTTTTACGACAAAGCTATTAAGGAAACATCTTAATGACGTATCAATTAGGGTTACTAAGGAATTCAAATGGTTAAAATTGAAAATGTCCTGTAGAGTCCTAGTTTTATTCCGTTTCATCTTGTAGAGTCTTAGGATGATATTTACGAGAAATTCAACAAATGCTGATGAAAGAATAACTGATTTTAATAAGCAAATACAACACAATGCAAAGTGAAAAAAGCAAAAACAATGCAGTGCTAATTTTAGTAAGCAGAAACAATACAGTACTAATTTTAGTAAGCAGAAACAATACAGTAGTACAAAGACCCAAAAAACAAAGCAGATATTGAGATGGCATAACTAAGAAAAACCATAAAAGAGAGGAAAAGACAATGTACTAGCTCATATACCAAATCTCATAAAGAGGTGTGCACAACATTGTGTTGATTTTCTTTTCACAAATGCAGTTGCAGCTATCGTGTACATATAGGTATATATCTCTTGATTGTTATAGAAAATTGAAGAAATACCATGAGTGAAAAAAAAACTGCGCGGATAGAGCCCTACAGATTACAATAGAACTTAACAGTGCTAGTATGACCAAAAAAGAAAAGAGGAATTGAGAAACCATGATTTTTTTTAATGCATGCAAAGCAAATATTGATTAATGAGGATGAGAGTTGAGAGAGAGAACACAACAATATCAAAAATCAACTTTTGTTACCCTACGACAGAAAAACAAAGAGCGACGACATTTATTTAGAGATAAGTATTAGGAAAAGATGTAAAAATTTCCAAGGCCTTCCTGTCAATTCTAGTCAACGGGAAGCTTTAGAGATGAGTATGCAAAAAAAAATTCCAAGGGACTTCCTGTCAATTCTCATTAACGGAAAGCTCCTCAAATTTCTTCTTATTCATAGCTGTGTCGAGTGTAATGTAATGTAATACGTTTCACAAAAATATCACACAAATCAAGTCAAATTATGACATTCAAGAAGAAGTTCCTACAGTGTCACATTGCAAAAAGGATATCTATAAGGAGCTATCAAATGTAAAACATTAACAACCAACATAAAAGGTGTCATCATTAGCTCATCTGAGAGATAAAAGTTACCTAGTATAAAACATTCAGTTGGTTTTAATTAATATTGTGTAGTAGTAAATTTAATATGCAATTATCCATCACATTGTTTCTTTTTCAGGAATCACTCACATTTTCGATTCAAATTAACAACGTATTAAAATTTATAAGAATGCATGAAAGAATTATCACAAATAAAGACTGTGAGAATATTTGTTAAAAGGACAACATGCCTAAATTTCACATTCCTTTCAATTTGATAGGAATTTTGATTTAAGTTTTCTTCATACTGTTAGAAGGTCCTTTTTAGTGAGTCGATTTTGTTGGTTTCTTCCTTTTGAGCGAGATGTTGGTATCATCATTATAACATATATTGACGCTACTTCAACAGAAAGCCTAAATAAATCGACTCTCTAATAGTCTCCTTCTACTATTATTAATTTACCCATTAAGGAATCGAGCTCTTCAATAATTTTATGACAACAAGAACAAAGATGATGAAGTGAAAATGACAAAATGAACTCATATATCCACCCAACATAAAGACTATCAGTACAAGATTTAGAATTGCCTTAACATGATATGACAACAAAGTAATAAAATTAATGTTTTAGGTATATCATCTTCTCAGTGTTACCCCCTTATTTGATTTTAGTTGTAGCAGATTGATTTACATATTTACTCATAAAACTAAAAAATAAAAAAATAAAAAAAGATTGATTTTAGAAATTTAAATCAGTCCTCTTCAACATCAGAAACCGAGAACGAGTTTCACAAAAAAAGGAAAAAAAATTCAACTATCTTCTTTTTACCCCTTTGGTCACTGCAATTCGCAAATCCAATCAAAGATCAAAACTTTGAAAATCATCCACAACTTTATATATAAATCTTAATCAAAGCTTTAAATACAAAAAGGGGTAAAAGAAAAAATTGAATGCAAATCAAAACAAATAACCAACATATATATGCCCGGAAATTGCAGGAACAATTGGAGAAGAAGCTTCGAAAGTTAGAGTGATAATTAAAGTTACACACCTCGTCTAGAGAATTGCTCCTTTCCGAATACTTCCTCACCCCCTCTGATTTCAGTGAAGATTACTGGGACATGGAAGAATGAGATGGAGAAATAGAAAGAAAAAAAGTAGTCAAGGACAGGTGATTTAGTCGATGACATGTGATTTGCTGAAAAAAAGAAATAGTGTACACATGAATGACCTAGAAGAGAGTAGAAAGAAAAAAAGTAGTCAAGGACAGGTGATTTAGTCGAGGGCAGTTGATTTGTTGAAAATAAGAAATAGTGTACACATGTTGTGCGTTTTTAAAAAAGTATTTTTTACTTGCAGCAAAACTTTTTTAAATAACATTTTTATTTCTTTTATATTCTCTACGCAAGTAGAAAAATATTCTAAAAATATATGTACATATTTAACACAAAATAAGAAAATATAAAAAAAATAAAATTATGAGCATAGAGTTAGATGAGGTGGAGTAGATTTTTATTTTATTTTATTAAACATGATTTAATTCATTTGATTGATCACTAGATTACAACCTTAAATGCTAGAATCACTCTTCTTCTTTATCAACATTTAATGGATAATTATATAATGATATTACATGTGCCATTTCAGAAAAATAATTTATGACTCGTGTGATTTATGAATCAACTATATAAACTACTAATATATCATTACATTTGAAGAATAATGCAAAGATTATAATATATAATAAAATAATGACAGGTTGAAATTACCATACCTTTCCTTTGATTTCTCACATTTATATGCGAAGATGATCCAACAATAATTGCATATCTAATATAATTTCATAAGCCAGATTTGAGAAGAATCGTAGGTAAATTTACTCTTATCTTATTAAGCTAGAGATTATTCCTATTAAATCTTCAATTCAAATAAAACATTTCAAAATAAAATGAAAAAGAAACATAGTAATTTAAAAAAAGAATCATAATGTCAATAATAGTCCAATTGAATAACTGAATATTATTATGCAAGATGTGATATTTAAAATTAAAAAAATCATATTTATTAGTAATTAATATAAATTTGAGAGCCATCATAACATGAAGGACTTCATTAAACAGGGAAGATTTCTAGAATTTATTGCCATTAAAATGAGAATCAGTTCACATTCATGTTGGATGACTGACTACAAAAAGTAATCCATCTTGTCAGAAGACAGGTAGAGAAATATCAGCAAAGAATAGGGACTTACTTATGGTGCTTATTGACCTTAAAAAGGATTACAACAAAGTCTCGATGGAAGTTCTCTAAGATGTCTGAAGGCTAGAGCCTAGAGGTGTACCTATCGCTTACATTAGGGAGATAAATGACATGTACGATGGATCCAAACCTAGATTAGAACGATGGGAGGAGACTCAAATCACTTCATAGTTGAGATAGGGTTACACAAGGGGTCGGTTCCTAGTCCATTCTTGTTTTCAATGGTGATGGATGAATTGACATTGCATATTTAAGATGAGAACTCTCGGTGTATTTTATTTGTGGATGACATAATACTAATTAATGAGACACACAAGAAGAATTAATTCTAAGCTGGAGGTGTGGAGAAAAACTCTGGAGTACAAAGGGTTCAAGTTAAGTAGGACTAAACCAGTTGGAGTGCAAATTCAGTGATGCAATGAATGAGAAAGGCGTGGAAGTGAGGATTGACACATGAACCTATCCCTAAGAAAGATAATTTCAAGTATCTCATCTTTGTAATTTAGGGAAGTGGGGACGTCGACAATGATATTACACATCGTATTGGTGCAACGTGGACAAAGTGGAAGCTTGCATTTTGAGTCTTGTGTGATAAAATAGTATCACCAAACTTAAAGATGGGTTCTATGGAGTGGTAATTAGACTAACGTTGTTGTATAGTTGGAGGGCTGACCAATCAAAAACTTCCATGTTCAGAATATGCATATTGTGGTAATGGTGTTGTTGAGATAGATGTGTGGGTATAGTTGGAGCGATAGAATTAGGAATGATATTATCTGTAGGAGTGGCCATCATGATGGATAAGATGAAAAAAATAAGGCTGAAATGGTTTGGACATGCGAAGAGGAGATGTGTAGATGCCCAATAAAGAGGTGCACAAGGTTGGATATAGTAGGCATATAAAGAGATAGAGGCAGTCTGAAAATGCATTAGAGAGAGGTGATAAGTCAAGACATGATAGTGGAGTAATGTATTGCTTTTGAGGATTTAGGTTTGTTAGAGTATGTCGTTGTACAAGTTGTTTTCTTGTATTTTGTGCTTTTGATATCAATCATAATCTATTTATTGTGTTTCAGTTACCGCGTTATTCTGTTGTGGTTCTTATTCCTTTCTTTTAGGCTTTTCAATGTTTCTCTTATTATTTGTTATGTTTTCGTCTTCTTTATACCTTATGCATGAACTTGCTGCACATGAGCGTCGAAGACCTTTCAAAAACAAGCTCTTTGCCTCCACAAGTACACTCTACCCTATTCAAATAACACTTGTGAAATTTCACTGGGTATGTTGTTATTGTTGTTGTTGTTTTATAATGAGGATCCATAACAAGAAGGCTTCAATCGCGCGATTTGAATTCAGTTGAGGCCCTAATATGGATACCGAATCAGTGGAAACCAAAAAAGAAAAAGGCTTACTAACAATCTTCTTAAGATTTTAATAACAATCTTCATAATAATTCACATAATGCACTTCATAAATAAATATGAGTGCACAAATGCATTCCAAAATATGCACCTTAAATACTCCAAAAAAAGATCATAGGAAATCTTAATTTAAGAACTATTTATATGAATTTAGTTCACAACATATGATCAATGCGCCAACCTCTAGAGCAACCCGGTTCTCATTAATGTTAAGGAGCAATTGTTCCTCATCGTTGGATCCCCTGATAAAATAACGCGAAAGAACAATCAAAAAATATTGCAAAGGTGTAGTGCCCAAAAAAGAAAGAAAGAGTGCTTCATGATCACCATAATGAAAATACAGATTTAAGCATGTATGTATAATAACGAGTCATCAGAGACAATGCAAGAAGGAACTAGTAGCTGCGATGTATGGAAGATTGATTTACTATACTTGGCAGGCAAGGAATTGAAAGCAAATTCATATAAATACAGATTTCACCATCACACAAATACAAAAGAATTAAAGAAGAGAATAGGAGTAGTGAAGGGTCCTAGAAAGCTACAAACTATCAATTCAATACAAAGGATGTCCATCATTCTTTTGTTTGTTTGACTATATTTCCTTGAGGTCTGGATGTGCTTAATTGCCCTCTGCAAAGGTGGTTAAGCACCTGGATACTGGTTAGATTCATAAAGACATTAATTTGGTATGGTAATATTCACAGTTTATTGCTAAAATAAATAAATAATGAGGATTGCATTAATATCAATCTCAGAAAAGTTTGCTAAAGGGCCCAAGTTTGTTTGGTATGATGGAAAACATTTCCTGAAAAATGTTTTTTATTTTTTTCATATTTGGTTGGTCAATATTTTTGAAAAAATACGTTCTCTAAGAAATCAAGCTTCTTGAAAATGAGTCCCTTCATCAAAGCAGGGACAACAAGTTACATAGCTGACATTGCAAATTTATTATCTTTTTCCAACACCCCCAGCCCCCTCACTTGACCATCCAACTCCTGTCACCTGGGGCGGAGCTACTGTAGCGCCAGTGGGTTCGGCCGAACCCACTGGCTTTTCCGTAGACCCTATATTTTTATTAAAATATGAAGTACAATGTATAAATATAGTTTCTGCGAACCCATAAACACACTGAAGTGTTTGGCCCAGTGGTCGCTAAGCACCCAGCGAGATTGTTCACCCCTGTGGAATGTGGGTTTGAATCTCGGTAGTCACACAATTTTTTTGGATTAATTTCTAAATGCGTGTTTATATAAAAAAATAATTAAAAAATAGAATATCGGTAAGGAAATAGTATTTGTGTCGTAATTAATTTTTTTAAAATAAAAAATCGGTAAGGATTAATTAAAAACATAGGTGGGTTTATATAAAAAAAAATATTAAAAATAAATAAATTGTTAAATGAAAAAAAAAAAAAAAAAGGAAAATAGTATTTGTATCGTACTCTGAAACTACAATAACTGACTATTGATTTCTACTCACATTCAAAAAGTTTAACTCAAATTTTTTTCTCCAAAAGTTAGAGTCCTAACTTTTATTGTTGATCTAATTGTTGCTATCCAACCTCTAGCCTCCGGTGTGTATTCTTGTCTCTCCCTTTTCATTTGTTTCCTTATTCGTTTATAGTGAATTAAATACTTGTATTTATTCGTTAATTTGATGATTGTTACTTTAGAGTAATATCGTTGTTCTTTTTAAAAATTTAGAACCCATTGACATGAAATCCTAGCTCCACCTCTGCCTGTCACCGCCAAACCACCATACCCTACCCAATTCTGCTCAAATAGTGTCTTGTATATGTTGGATTACTTTATCATTTGCTTGAACAAAAATGGAATAAAATGATTAGGGGTAAAAATTAGAAATAAATATATAGAGGGAAAGTCCCAAAATAGAATCCCGATTTTCATTTCCGTATTTGCTGGATATAGATGAAACAGATGGAGCCAAAACCCCACTTCAATATGACATGGGGGGGGGGGGGGGGGGGGGGGGGGGGGGGGGGGGGGGGGGGGGGGGGGGGGGGGGGGGGGGGGGGGGGGGGGGGGGGGGGGGGGGGGGGGGGGGGGGGGGGG
>JAJOOR010086322.1:0-34337 GCA_036250505.1 Solanum acaule | reverse complement strand
CATTATGAAAAAAATTTGAAAATGAATAAATTATTTAGTTTACGCAAAATCTCTCCATTGAAAGAAAATAATAAATATTTTTTTTTTCATATATTAATTTGAGAGAGTATACCAACATATTCTCTTAATTCTTTCATTCTTATTTATTTTTAATCATAATATATTTTTGAAACGTTTGTATAAGAAATATGTAATTATAATATTTAGTTTTATCAAAAATGTTATTCGATGATCGTGCGCATGCATTTATATGATTTGTTCCTTTAGTTATATAAAATTTTATGATATTAAGTACATTGCATGAAAAATATGATGATAATTATATTTTAATAAAATCAAAATGATGTAATATATTTGAACAATTAAATAATTTTTAATAATCTTCGCGCAACGCGCGGGCACGTATACTAGTTTATAATACATTAAAAAAACGACAGAAATATCCTGATCCCATTAAATTACATTAATATCCTTCTTATTAATTTACATATCATATTTAACAAAAATAAACTAATGATCAGGAAAAGAAGCCAGCATTTCATACCAAAGACATTCAGAGAAAACTAAAGACAAAAAATATGCCATTTTTTGCGTTTCATAGTTCTTAGCCGTAACTTTTGATAATTAGAATTAATGATTAATTTTTATTTTTTTACAATACATACCCATATGTAGCATTCATCATGTGTACATGTTATTGTCTTCATTTTCTGTTGGTGAATATATCACAAATTATAGTAACTTATAGTTGAAAATAAAATGACAAAAATGAATAAATAAATATTGATGTTGAGGAAAAGATATTTCACTCTCTTTAAGAAATTCAAGCCTACTGTGGTATGATTTGCACCGATCTAGTATATAATTCTTAATTTGTCCCCTCCAAGATACAATAGCCCAACAACCAGTGTTTTCAAAAATGTTTTTGGGGCGAGTCTCGGGGCGGGGCGTACCAAAAATCCCCGGGGCGTAAATTAAAGACGTAGATCCATAATGCATAAGTCCTAAAATTTGACGCGTAAGCCTTGAGCATAAAAATGTAAGTCCTGGGCGTAAAAACGTAGGCCCAGGTGTTTTTAATTTATCTTTTTAACCTTTTTTGCCTTAAGTCATATTTTTTATTATTAGTGTAATGATATTTCTCAAATAGTAATTATAATACTTTTTTTTCTTCATTACTGATTATTAATACTTATCTCAAATAAAAATCATAATATAATTTCTATATATTATAGGTTATTTATAAAAAATTATTTGTAAAATCATTGAAAGGTTTACTCTTGCTTATTTTATTAGTAATAAAACAATAAAATTGAATATACATGAGACTACGCCCCGTGTCTCGGGGCTTACGCCTCACCCCGTACTGTATAAAACACCTCGCCTTTTAAAACACTGCCAACAACATATGGTATAACTCAAACAACTTTAGATTAATTGAAAAGTCAAACTCTTCAATTTGAATACTTTCTTCAACATAAAATTACTCTATTTTATAGTGAATTAGTTAGGAAATTAAAATATTTTTCTTTGTCTCAACTCTCTCTTTAACTACATTAACCTCAAAATATAAACACAATATAATACTTGTTATTCATTTCTGATCTTTTTCATTTTATTACCACAAAGAAAGAATTGTCACTATTTATAGCAAGGTATAAGATTTCTTCCTCAACTCTTATAGCTAGGTATAAGAATTGCCACTATTCATTTCTCATCTTTTTCATTCTATTACCACAAAGGATCTGCTTGTTTGTCTATCTGCTTGTCTGTCTGTCCTGTTCGCCCGTCCGTATCAAATGCATACCATTGTTTCCTATCACACATCCATCCATTGTGTTGGCATTACGACCTCCTTAATTCTATAAAGGAACACGTACTTACTACTTGTTCTTCACTATTTGAAGTTAGCAGTAAACAATTTCGTAGAATAATTCGTTCAAAAATTTGTATTATTTATTGCACCTTCAAATAACACAACGATTACACAACTATGTAACCTAAGGAGTTATAAACTCCAACTCCTAACTACCCAAGACAAAAAAACCCCAGGTTTAAGTCTTCTAATGTCTCCCAAATTTTCTCAAACTTGTTAGACTTATCCTATACACCACTCTCGATTGTAATAAAAAAATCTTAACTACAATCTTACAGTCTTTTCTCACAAACTCGCAGCACTCCCAAGCAAATTACAAAACTCTCTCAAACTCTCTTTGACAGTGTTTTGATTAACTCTCTATGTAAGTGCGTATACTTCTTTGAAGGAGTTATTACCCTATTTATAGATCACGCTTCCTCAAAGTCTTGTTCAACTCGAACTTGTCTTCACCGCCTTAAAGACTTGTTCAACTCAAACTCGACTTGGACTCCTATTTGTACTCAGCTTCTTCTTCCGCTTGAAAAAAAACTCACGCGTAGTCTTCCTACTTTGTATAGTTTTCTTAATTGATTAAGAAAACCTTCTTGATTGTGAACTCCTTCTCCTACTCGTTTTAGATAAGAAATTTTGTATCATGTTTGGCACAACCTGTTCTATGCACTTTGACATTCTTCAAAACACAGAGCTCCTAACAAATTCCCCCTTTTTGACTATGACAAATTTTTCAAGCTTGGTTATTGAAATCTTCTTGCATTGAACAGGTGAACACAAATATGCATGCATCTTCCCCCTTTTGACTTTGGACAAAATCTGGAAAGAAGGACCTATCCACGCTGCAACAAGCAATAATATCACAACAAACCATAACAAAAAGAACCACCAAATTTAGTCATTAGTTACACAACAGAATTAAGCAACAAAAACTAGTATCCACAAAAATCAGAAATGCACACTATAGGCTTAAAAGAAAAGAACCCAAAACACACGACCCTGCACAATTAGATTGGTGTTGAATCAGAGTGAGGCACAAAAGAGGTTGAGGATGAGGAACCCTTAGATAACATCTTAAAGATACTCTTCAGATGCTCTGAATTGACATTTCGTTCATTTTGCAAAGCAACCTGAGTCTAAGCTAATTCTTCCTTCACTTTACAATTTTCAGCAATCAACTTCTCTCGTTCCATCTCATGAGCAATACGAAGCTGATCCACTTCTGCAGAGTGAGCCACTCGTAAGGCATCTATTTCCTTATCCTTGGCAGTTAAAGCAGCTTTTAAGTGTTGCACTGGTGCATTTGCCCCCCTCTTTTTAGCAGGTATAGTTACATGATCCACTACCTTAATACATCCTTAGTGGTCTGAATCTGCCACTTCTTAACAGGAACACTAAAATGATCAAACACCTTTCCTAGCCAGAACCCATAAGCAAGTCCACGTTCCTTTTTTTCAAGCACAGATAGACCATGTATATGGCTAAGAATCAAGGCAGGAAAGTTAATTTGAATCTTAGACAACAACAACTCCATAAGAGTAAGATCCAAATAATTTGCCTCCGTTCTTTTTTGCTTTCTAGGCAGACCGATTTTATGAACAACATCAAACAACAACTGATGCAAGGGTAGCATGGCTCATTTATCAATTCTCGTATACTCATCCATCATCAGATCATTGGAAAATTGATGACATATATCAAGAGCAGAGGTATTTCCCTCCAGAGGTGGCCAATCGCGCTTAACATAGTGACACCATCCCCTATTTGGTACCCCGAGTATAGAGGATAAAATCTCAGCATTGAGTGTGAAAGAAACACAACAAACAGTACTTGAAATTGAAGCGACATACCCTGTTGCATTGATATAGAACTCCCTGGTGTCTTCCCTACCCATTCTACGCCTACGGTTTCGTTGAATAAGTAGTTCAGTCCACCCTTGGGCTTGTAAAAAACCTAGTAATTCACTCATCTCACCACCCCCCAAATCCAGTAATGACCCTTCCCCTAATCACACTTCTTCTCCTAAAGGATAATACCCTAGCAGAGTCAATTTCATCAGTTTCTTTGGGACCAGATTCTTTTGTTTTAGATGCATTTCTTTTTCTTTTTCTACTCTTCTTGGATTCAACTATGTCATCATCAATCTCTATAGGATTAGAAGGTGGAACAAACTTACTTTTCACCAGGCGAGTTTTCTTAGTAGACCTAGCAAGAAGCACTGCATCCCGAGTACATTGCACATACCAAGTCACTCGAACCAGAACTTGCACTGATGTGTCAGAAGTAGGACTTTCTTAAGTCTCAGGAAGAATCATAGCAATGGGTTGGCAAGAAGTTGTACTAAGTCGTGAACGAAGTCTTTTAGGAATCAGTTGGACTAATGGAATATCATCGTCATCATCATAAGAGGGATGAACCTGTTCCTTCGATGATATGGGTTCCCCCTCACTATGTGCAGTCGTTTCTTCTCCTAAATCAAACACCAAACTCTGATTTCTCCTTTACCCCTGAATTGATGCTTCTTCCATAAGAGGATATGCAAGGTGGGTTATTCTGTAAGAGTCAATGAACATGACAGCATGTAAGACAAACGAACTTTCTTGATTTTTGAAGGGGATGATGGCAAGGTTGAGATTTGATAGGGATGCCATGATCGAGGAAGAGATTGTGTAATGGTAGGGATGATTAATGGAGAATGGAGTGTGTGTGGGAGATGAAGAAGAATGAGAAGTAGTGTAGAGAGAGATTGCTGGGAAATGGAAGGGTTTTTGGAGAACTGAGACAGATGTATTTGATGAGTTTGATTGGATTTTTTGGTGGTTTTAATCATACTTTCTGACAATAAATTTAACGAGGGAACGGGTAAAGTGCACATGTCATAGTATTTTAGTCTTCTTTAATAAGTATAGTGTACATACCTTCCATTGTAGGATAGTGTTCCTTGAAGTCCTAATCTCTTGAGTCTCTAATTTCCTGAGAGTAGTAGAATTTTTAGTCACAATTCATTATGAGTATTAATACTTACAGAAAAAAAACATGTAATTTAGGACCACAGTTTACTCAGTGAGCAGGGATGTTTAGGTGATTTATATCATCCGTAATGCCAACCTGTTCCTTTCAAATTGTTCCCTTGCTAATGCCTTAGTAAAAATGTCAGCAATTTGTTGTTCAATGGCACAAAAATTCATGGAGATTAACCCTTTCTCAACGTTGTCCCTTAGAAAGTGATGACATATGTCTATATGTTTTGTTCTCTTGTGTTGGACAGGATTCTTTGCAATGTTGATTGCACTTGTGTTATCACAAAAGATGGGGACACACTCAATACTAAGACCAAAATCACTGAGTTGTTGTTTGATCCATAGTAGTTGAGCACAACATGAGGCTACTATTACGTATTCAGCTTCTGCCGTAGATAATACAACCAAATTTTGTTTCTTTGATCCCCAAGAGATTAAACATGAGCCTAGAAAATGAGCCAACCCTGTGGTGCTTTTCCTATCAGCTTGGTAACCAGCATAATCTGCATTTGTATATCCCAACAATTTAAAATTACTTCCTTTAGGATACCATAGTTGTAAGTCAGTAGTTCCTTTTTAAGTATCTAAGAATTCTCTTAACAGCTCGTAGATAAAACTCTTTAGGATTGGTTTGAAATCGAGCACATAATCCTACACTGAACACAATATCAGGCATGCTAGTTGTAAGGTATAAAAGTGACCCAATCATACCTCTATACAGTTTTTGTTCCACAACAGAACCTGTTCCTTCCAGGTCTAATTTTGTAGCTGTAGCTATTGGGGTATCAATTGGTTTAGCATCTTTCATTTTGAATCTTTTGAGTAGTTCCTTGGCATACTTTTGCTGATGAATGAATGTACCTGTAGGTGTTTGCTTAATTTGAAGCCCCAAAAAATAGTTTAATTCTCCAATCATGCTCATCCCAAACTCATTGCTCATAAGGTTTGCAAATTCGTTAGTGAGTGCGTTGTTTGTTGCTCCAAAGACGATGTCGTCAACATACAGCCGTACAATCAGTAGGTCCTTCCCTTTGTTTATGAGAAAAAATGTGTTGTCAATTTTACCTCTTGAATAGCCATGGCTTATGAGAAACTTTGACAGTCTATCATACCATCCCCTTGGAGCTTGTTTTAACCCATAAAGAGCCTTATCAAGTTTATAGACACAATCAGGATAGTCATTGTTCTCAAAGCCAGGGGGTTGCTTAACAAACACTTCTTCCTTTAGTAGCCTGTTAAGGAATGCACTTTTTACGTCCATCTGATACAGGGTGAACTCCATGTGAGCTGCAAATGCTATGAGTAATCTGATTGCCTCCAACCTTGCCACAGGTGCGAATGTTTCGTCGTAGTCTATCCCTTCTTCTTGATTGTACCCTTGAACTACTAACCTAGTTTTGTTTCTTGTAATTGTGCCATGTTCATCTAATTTGTTTCTAAACACCCACTTGGTACCAATTATGGTTTTGTTTGATGGTTTAGGCACAAGATACCAGACTTTACTTCTTTCAAATTAGTTTAATTCTTCTTCCATGGATATGATCCAGTCTGCTTCTTGAAGACCTTCACTGATCTTCTTTGGTTCTACCATGGATAGGAATGCGTTAAAGGCACAATGGTTTTTCAGCCCTGATCTTGTGGTTATTCCGGAAGTCAGGTCACTGAGTATGTTATCCAACGGATGTGATCCTTGGTATTTGTAATCCTTTAGGACCAAGTTTGGTTGTTCTGCATCTTGACCATCATTTAGCTCTATTTGTTCTCTTTCTGGTACCCTTTCTGAGTTCTCATACAGGTCATTATGGGAATGGGTGATGATTTCATTGTTTTCGTGGGAATGACCTAGTTCTTTTTTCTGTTCCTAGGTATTTTCAACATGTGTTTCTGATGGTTCATCATCTTCCTGCAGGTTCAGGTTGGACATCGTATTGTACTCATTAAATACAACATGAACACTTTTGTTCAACACACATGGTTCATTTGTTTAGTACCCTATAGGCTTTGCTATATGTAGAGTAACCTAGAAAAATCCCTTCATCGCTTCTTGCATCGAATTTTCCCAATAGATTCTTACCATTATTATTAATAGAGCATTTACATCCAAATATTCTTAGATGTGAGATGTTGGGTTTTCTACCTTTTAATAGTTCATAAGGGGTTTTATCTAGCAAGGGTCGAGACATACATCTATTTATCGTGTAGCATGCAACATTAATGGCTTCAGCCCAGAATTGGTTGGTGATTTTGCTAGCAATCATCATTGTTCTAGCCATTTCTTGGAGGGTTCTATTTTTTCTTTCAACTACACCATTCTGTTGTGGGGTTCTAGGAGCAGAGAAATTATGATCAACTCCATGAAGGTCACAATACTGAGCAAATTTTGAGTTTTCAAATTCAGTACGATGATCAGACCTAATTGAGATCAATTGTTTTTCAAACTTATTTTGGAGTTTTCTTATAAAGGAGCAAAAGGCTTCAAATGCATCATCTTTAGAAGCTAAAAAGAGTATCCAAGTATACGTGGAGTAATCATCAACCAGAACAAATACATATCCCCCCCTGATTTTGACTTTTATGGGACCACATGAATCCATGTGTATAATGTTCAAGGGATCTGGTTGAGCTTATAGCCTGTTTGGGTTTAAAGGATGATTTTACTTTCTTTCCTAGGCCTCACAAACTCTTGCCTCTTTGAACTTTGTTTTAGAGAATCCTATAACTAGTTCGTTAGAGATGAGTTTATTAGTTGTACATGGCTTGCGTGACCTAGACGTTTGTGCCATAGCAAAGGATCCCTTTCCATCACACTTAAGCAAACTAAGTTTTCATCAGATATCCTTGAGGTGTCTACTGTATATACATGTTTATCTCGATTTCCTGTCAGGACAACCTTCTGTGTTTTGAGATTAACAACTTTAACATCAGTTGATGAGAAGATTACCTAGTTTCCTTTATCACACAGTTGAGATATACTTAGCAAGTTGTGTTTTAAGCCTTCTACGTGGTACTCTTTGTCGATGGAATGTTCATCAGATCTTCCTATCTTTCCGATACCTTTGATTTGACCCTTTTTTCCACCACCGAATGCTACCATTCCACCTTTTCCTTCCTCAAGTGAGAGAAATTGTGATGTATCTCCAGTCATGTGTCTCGAGCAAGCACTATCCAAGTACCAGTGATGCTTGCTTTCTCTCACTATTTCCTGAAAGAAGTTCAAAGGTTAGTTTTAGGCACCCAGATTAACTTGGGTCCTTTACTAAAATCAAAAGGATGAATATGATCTCTATGTATCTTAGGTAGATTAGATTTCTTTTGAGTGTATCTGTTCCTTTGAGATGTCTTATATGTGCCTTTTGTTTTATTGTTAGTGGACACTCTGAATTTTGGACAATTGAACTTAGAGTTCCCTGAGCTGCCGCAGATGATGCATAACAAAGGATTATCCATTCTAGGTTGATCAAAGCCTATTCCAGTTTTTGATTTCGGTTGTTATTTCCTAAGTGTGATACAATTATAGACGATTTCGTCCATTTATTTGCTTGTTCAAGCTCATATTTAGTCCTAGTTAGTTCAAGTCTCATTTTTGTTGAGTTTTTTCTTTCAGAACATAGTTCACTTTTGAGCCTTTTAACTTCATGTTCATCTCTTGATTTATCACAGATTTTGTCCTTACCTACTTCTTTGAGTTTTAAGATTTCAGTTTTACTGGACATATTCCAAGACTCTAGTTGCTGAATTTTCTGTGACAATAACTTGTTTTTCTCTTTTAGATTAGCATTAAGTTTTTCCAGATCTATACGCTTGAATTTTAAACTAGTTAGGGAGGCAAGCATTTGATTCTTGGTTTTAATATTTCTTGAATTGTGTCTATAGATATGAGCGTTAAGAAGGATAATTTTTTCTTAGAGAACTTCATAAGGTTTACCTCCATTCCTTCAGAGTCTGAGTCAGGTTCAAGTTCTGATTCTTCTATGACCATCAAGGCAATGTCATCAACATCTTCTTCATACATGTCTGAACCTGTTCCCCAGGCTGCATACATTGCTTGTTCCTTCTCTTTGTTTTTTCTTTTGCTTAAGAGTTCCCTCTTTTCCTTTTCAGCCCTTTCCTTTCTCCATTCTACTTCCCACATAGGATGGTCCTTAATTTGATGATCAGTTTTACCACACTTGAAGCATCCTTCACTTTGTGGTTTCTCTGTTCTCTTTTCTTTGGTGGGTGGTGCCCTTTTGCCAGAATTCATACCTCTTTTGAAGAGTTTCTTGAAGTTTCTGCCGATCAGTGCTAAATCCTCATCTTCTATATCTGATTCATCACTTTCAGTTGCTTTGAGTCCAAGATTTTTTTCTCTGTTTCCCTCACTTCTTTTGTCAACATGCATCTCATAAGTCTTGAGATTTCCTACCAATTCATCCAAAGTCATATTGATTAAATCCTTGGCTTCTCTGATTGCATTAACTTTTATTTCCCATGATCTGGGCAAGGTCCTAAGCAATTTATCTACCTGTTCCTCGGTGGTGTATATTTTGCCCAAGGAGATCAACTCGTTTACTACTGTAGTGAATCTGGTGATCATGTCTTGAAGTGATTCTCCGGATTTCATCTTGAAAGCTTTTTATTCAGAGCATAGCCTAGAAATTTTGAATTTTCTAACTTGAGTTGTACCTTCATGAGCGTTCTGTAGAGTATCCCATATTAATTTTGCGGAGGTAAAGCTTGAGATGCGATTAAACTCATCAAGTCCTAGTCCACATACAAGAATGCATTTAGCTTTTGCATTTTTTCCCAGCATCTTGTAGTCAGCTTCTCCGTATTTTTCCTTAGGTTTTGGAACATCTTTTCCTTCACTATCCTTAACAGTAGGGAATAAAGGCCCATTAGTGATTCTAACCCATAGTTCATAGTTCTCGGTTTGGATGAAGTCCTCTATCCTTGTCTTCCACCAAGAGTAGTATTGACCATTGAATAATGGTGGTCTGTTGATGTGTTGCCTTTGACCATGCCCGAGAGGAGGTGCATAATTCATAGTGATCTTTATCTTGAGTTATTAGACTCTTGATTAAGATAACCCGCTTTGATACCACTTGTTATAATTACGACCTCCTTAATTCTATGAAGGAACACATACTTACTACTTGTTCTTCACTATTTGAAGTTAGCCGTATACAATTTCGTAGAATAATTCGTATTATTTATTGCACCTTTAAATAACACAACGATTACACAACTATGTAACCTAAGGAGTTATAAACTCTAACTCCTAACTACCCAAGACAAAAAACCCCAGGTTTAAGTCTTCTAACGTCTCCCAAATTTTCTCAAACTTTTTAGACGTATCCTATACACCACTCTCAATTGTAATAAAAAACTCTTAACTACAATCTTACAGTCTTTTCTCACAAACTCGCAGCACTCCCAAGCAAATTACAAAACTCTCTCAAACTCTCTTTCACAGTGTTTTGATTAACTCTCTATGTAAGTGCGCAAGCTTCTTTGAAGAAGTTATTGCCCTATTTATAGATCATGCTTCCCCAAAGTCTTGTTCAACTCGAACTTGTCTTCACCACCTTAAAGCCTTGTTCAACTCAAACTCGACCTAGACTCCTATTTGTACTCAGCTTCTTCTTCCGCTTGGAAAAAAACTCACGCGTAGTCTTCCTACTTTGTGTAGGTTTCGTAATTGATTAAGAAAACCTTCTTGATTGTGTACTTCTTCTCCTACTCATTTTAGATAAGAAACTTTGTATCACGTTTGGCACAACCTGTTCTATGCACTTTGACATTCTTCAAAACACAGAGCTCCTAACACATTGCATTTAAGATCAGGTATCCCCCACCCCCGATTATTCAAAAGTCTACCATTGTACTACCTTTGCAAATCAAACTTCCTCCTCACTAATTTAATTGTTTTCACTAATCAGCAGATAACTTACACAACCAAATTTTGTTAGACCGCTAAGAACACTTAAATATACGCCTCACTACGTCCTAATTAGATGTAATTCTTAAACTCTGGAATGTAAAGAACAAACTGCTAAAAAACTCGCAATGCCACATTCTCCCCACTGTTCCTATTTTTTGTGGAGGTTGGTACCTTTTTTAGCATTCTTCCATTACCGTTGCTACACCGTCCCGTTTAATTTATCACTGTATTATGAAACTTGATAAGATGGTCTAAATCTTAGATGAAATGTGGCCAACGAACTAGCATTTACACCCTTGTCATTGACATAGGTTCTTCCCCTTGAGGTAGCTAATAGATGGATTGTTACTACACTTCTAGCATAGACCGCCTCATCATTGGAAGACTTAATCCCTTTCTACAAGGTTCATGTGCTTATAATAAAACTATACTCTACTTTCTGGTCCCTATGACCTTCACTAACACATTCGCGCCTTGAATTGTGGATGGGTTGCTGGCTAAATCATAGGTACATTCTAACCTATACTTTAGAACTCATCGGAAAAGACACAACTTTTTGAAAAAGACACAATCCTTTGAAAAAATTACAATCCTTCGAAAAAGTCAGAACTCATTGGAAATATCACAAGCCCTAAAAAAAGTCACAACTCATCGGAAAAGTCACAAGCCTTTAATGTGAAAGGTATCTAATTTGAATATAATAGAATTAATCAATCATATAAATAAACAAAATAAATTGAGTATTTTTAATTGGAGGTATTATAGTAATTTAATTAAGCTTGTGAGTTCATGCATTTAAGTTCGTATAGATATAGATATAGATTCATCTTGCATGTCAAAATAAAATCGTAGTTATTCAATTTATATCTCTTCTAAAAGAAGTTAAAATATATAGACTAAAAATGTAAAATACATATTGGCAATATTTTGTAAATTAGATATGTTTCATCCGATAGAGTTGTTATCATTTCCACGTATGCAACCACACACAAGTATTTGTGTAGTAAATTAAGAAGATGATTATTTCCGAATTCACTCATATCTAATATAGAGGAAGATAACGAAAATATTTGATGCAAATAAAGTGTTTCAGTAAGTGAAGATAGAAAATATTTACATAGGCAAAGTGTTAATTGTAATATTCTCTCCAATTATACCAACATATGCAATCTCTTTATATCTAAACTTTTTGTTTTTGTCACGACCTCGACCATCGTGATTGGCACCCACACTAACACTCCGGTGGGAGAACCACTACTACAACCCAAATCAAGAAACTAAAGTAATAACTAAGGCATTTAAGTCAAATACTAAGGAAATAAAAATAGAGTTCCCATAAACTCTAACAAAAATCTAATAATAATAAACAAACAATGCGGAAGAATAACCTAGAACCTGAAAGTCAATGTACCAAAACATCTAACAATGAACCAAGTCTAAACAAGAAGGGATACAACCCCAACTAATGAACTAATCAACTAACTAGAACAAATGTCTAAGTTTGGAAATGGTGGACATAGACGAAAGAGAATCCCATGGCAGCCCAGAAGAATTGGCTCACCCTTGAATTCGAAGCGACGATCACTGATTTTCTAAGCGAGGTCTGCCAATAGCCGCTTGAAGATGGCCTATACTCAACAAAAATAAGAGCAAGTATAGTATCACTACACAACCACCGTGTACTGGTAGGATCACGCGGCTATCCCACTAAGTGGAACATAAGCAAGTCAAGACAACATTATAATCACATGCATATATATCTATCAACATTTACGAACAACGAGCAACTTCACATTTTATATGAAATCATTGATCCTCTCATGGAACCTAAACCCAAACAGTTAGCATACCGGAACGTGGTACCCGATCCTAATATTTTGCCGAAACGTAGCAACCGATCCCATAATTATGCCGGAACGTGACAACCGATCCAAGTTAGTTATGACAGAATGTGGCAACTGATCCCATTCACACACCATAATCACAATCACAATCACAATCACAAGTATATCTTCAAGATTATACATCTAAGTCATGATTCATGGCATTCATCATTCCTTTATCTCATTTACAACAAGTGTGATCAATAAGGCAACATTCATATACATACAAATATCAAAATGAAGCAAGAACAAACATACATCACACAATCATAGAATCACAACCATCACCTACCTCGAAACAAGCTTGAAACCCTAAGAAACTTTATCCTTCTCTTTCCGAATTCATTCTGCTTGTTCTTATTCTACAAACAATCATAATAACATGGGAATCAATAAACAAACACTAATTACTTGAATTACGACCAATTTTATGAACCCTAGATCAAACCCATGATCCCAATTATCCAAAATAGGGCTGTTTCCACCATATAATCTATAACAAAACCCTTCCCCATCAATATTTACCCGTTCTATTGCGTTCTACGGATTGAAAAATGGATTCGGGGAGTGAAAAGCTTACCTTTAGCCTCAAGAATGGTGAAAAATGAGTAGGAATCGTCTGGGGTTCGTTCCTTAGCTCTAAAAATTGAAAAGTCCAAATAAGGTCGTTTAGGGGTTTGTTTACGACTTTTAGTCACGTCTGGCCCGCCACAATGACCCTCACCCCACTGTAGCGGCCCCGCCAGAGCGGCAAAAAACAATGCCAAGGTGGATTGCACGAACTAGTGAGCTATTTCAAAAATTCCAAGACCCCCATTTCACAACACACCTCTAGCCCATGATGCTTAGAAAATACCCTTTACGCTAAGATAGATTCCGAGAGTTCTACTCGCCCAAATTCAATTCCGTAAAGTCATACAGGTTCTTTAACGAGTTATCTAACTACTCATGTAATCAAAATCGTAATTAGCTTCTCCGATTGTTACAAGATTTCCCTATACCTCAAAGACTTCGATTTCGTCCAAATCTAGACTAGGTTGAGAAATTTCAAGATACTATGAAAAAGTTGTCCAACCCAAAAATTTTCCCCGTTGTCTTTTCTATAATGATGGAATCCGATCGTTACAATAAATACCAATTTCCCCATCACTCGTCCCCGAGTGACAAAACTTAGGAAAAATAGGCTAAGGAAGGAATGAAGTAGTACTTGAATCGACGAACAATTGGGGATACTTGTCTCGCATGTCCCTCTCGGTCTCCAAAGTAGCTTCCTCAACTAGACGATGCTTCTTTTAAACCTTCACAGACTTAATCTCCTTGGTCCTCAACTTGCGCACATCATGATCAAGAATTGCAATCGGTTTCTTCTCATATTGGAGGTCCCTGTCTAACACAATTGAGTCCTACTTAATGATATAATCCCCATCGCCATGATACCTTTTCAACATGGATACATGAAATACCAGATGAACACTCGATAGATTAGGAGGTAAGGCCAATCTATACGCCACTAGTCCTACACATTCAAGAATCTCAAATGGACCAATGTATCTAGGACTTAGCTTACCGTTCTTACCAAATCTCATCACCCCTTTCATGGGTGATACTTTAAGAAGAACATTTTTACCGGATTGAAACGCCATGTCTCTTACCTTATGATCCGCATACTTGTTTTGTCTACTCTGGGCTGCTAGATGCTTAGCTTGAATTCTCCTCACCTTATCTTGAGCATCCTTCACCAAATCAACCCCCAAAGGTTTCACATCGCTAGCCTCAATCCATCCTATGGGTGATCTACATCCCCTCCCATATAATGCCTCAAATGGTGCCATATCAATGCTGGAGTGGTAACTATTATTATAAGAAAATTCACACAAAGGTAATGTCCTCCAAAATCGATCACACATGCCCTCAACATGTCTTCCAATACTTGAATAGTCCTCTCCGATTGTTCATCCATCTGTGGATGAAAGGTTGTACTAAAAGTGAGTTGTGTGCCAAATTCATCATAAAATTTCCTCCAAACTATGATGTGAATTGGGTACCACACTCTAAGATGATAGAAAGGGGCACCCTATGCAACCTCACTATCTATTTCAGATATACTTTAGCTAACTGTTCAGCAATATAATCTATTCTTATAAGAATAAAATGGGCTGATTTAGTCAATCTATCAACTACTACTAAAATATAATCAAACTTTCCCAAAGTCTTGGGAAGACCAACCACAAAGTCCATGGCTATTCTTTCCCACTTCCATTCCGGAATTGACATTCTTTGAAGTAAACCCACAGGGCTTTGATGTTCATATTTCACTTGTTGACAATTTTGACATTTTGCCACAAACTCCGCTATGTCTTTCATCATGCCCGACCACCAATAAATTCGCTTAAGATCTCTATACATCTTGGTCACACCCGGATGAATAAAATATAGCGAACCATGAGACTTTGCCATCAATTTCTCAATCAAGTCATCTACTATCGGAACACATATTCTCCCCTTGAAATTTAGCACACCATCCACATCAAGAGTGGTCTCTTGTGCCTTACCAATCTCAGTCTTCTTTCTAAGTTCCTCCAAATTCTCATCTTCAAATTGTTTGGCCTTGATCTCATCAATGAATGTGGGCCATACCTCAATACTAGCTAGCACCCCACCTCTTTCTAAGATGCCCAACTACATGAACTTAGACTGTAAGGTTTGAATTTCTTTAGCCAAAGGTCGCTTGGATGTACTCAAGCAAGCTAAACTACCCATACTCACTGCTTTTCGACTCAAAGTGTCTGCCACCATATTAGCCTTGCCCGGATGATATTGAATGGTCACATCATAATCCTTAAGTAGCTCTATCCATCTTCATTGTCTCAAATTCAGATCCTTTTGAGTGAACGCATGCTGCAAACTATGATGATCGGTAAACACTTCACACCATAGAGGTAATGCCGCCATATCTTAAGATCAAACACTACCACTTCCAACTCTAAATCATGTGTTGGATAATTCCTCTCATGCACCTTCAATTGACGTGAGACATAAGCTATAACATTCTTATCCTGCATCAACATAGCACCCAAACCAGAATGTGAAGCGTCACACTAAATAGTAAAATCTTTACCTTTAACCGGTAATGCTAGAATAGGCGCGGTGGTAAAGAGAGTCTTGAGCTTTTGAAAACTCTCCTCATATTTTTCAATCCATTCAAATGGAATCTCCTTTTTGGTCAAATTGATCAAATGTGTGGCAATAGAAGCAAAGTTCTTCACAAATCAACGATAATAGCTAGCGAGTCCCACAAAACTCCTAACTTCTGTCACAGAGCTAGGCTGAACCTAATTCTTAACCGCCTCAATCTTTTAAGGATCTACCATTACCCCTTTTTTTGAAACTACATGCCTAAATAATGCAACCGATTTCAACCAAAATTCACACTTCAAAAATTTAGCATACAACCTTTGCTTCCCAAGAATACCCAAAACAATACGAAGATGGTCGGCATGCTCTTCCTCACTTTTTGAATAAACCAAAATATCATCAATAAAGACTATGATGAAAGAATCAAGAAATGGCTTGAACACCCCATTCATCAAACTCATGAACGCTGCAGGCGCATTGGTCAAACTAAAAGACATAACCAAAAAATCATAGTGCCCATAACGAATTCTAAGCACCGTCTTAGGCACATTTTACAGCCTAATTTTTAATTGGTGGTAACCAAATCTTAGAGAAAACTGCTGCCCCTTGCAATTGGTCAAAGAGATCATCTATTCGAGGCAAAGGGTACTTGTTTCGAATAGTGACCCTATTCAATTGTCGATAATATATACACATTCTCATACTACCATTCTTCTTTTTAACAAACAAAACTGGAGCACCTGATGGAGAAACACTTGGGTGAATAAATCCCTTACCAAGAAGCTCTTGGATTTGAGCCTTAAGCTCTCTTAATTCTGCCAGAGCCATGCGATATGGAGGGATGGAAATGGGGCACGTACCAGGCTCTAAATCAATGCAAAAATCTATATCTCTATTCGGAGGCATACCAGGCAAATCATTAGGAAATACTTCACTAATTTCAGACAACACAGGAATAGACTCAGTAGATGGAGCCTCAATCTCAACATCCCTAATGTGAGCCAAATAAGCCAAACAACCCTACTCTACCAATTTACTAGCCCGAATGGAGGATATAATCTTAGCTTGCTTAGGCTTATACACCCCTTCCCCCTCTAATTTTTTCCTTCTTGAAATTTCTAGAGTTACATACATAGTATTACAATTAAGCACAACATAATAGGGGGACAACCAAGTCATGCCTAAGATTATGCCAAAGTCAATCATATCCAAAATCACTAAATCAGCCCAAGTTTGAAATCCCATAAACAAAATAGGACAAGTATGATAGACATGGGTAACTATGACTGACTCTCCAACTAGGGTAGAAACACGAATAGGGGCATCAAGAATATCACAAATCATATCAAAATTTAAGGCAAATCTCAATGATACATATGAATAAGTAGAACCCGGATCAAATAACATATTAGCCATCCGGTCACAGATAAGAATAGTACCTGTGATCACCATGTCAAACGCCTCTACCTCATTCTTGCCCGGAAAAGCATAACATTGAGCCCTATCATCATGACGAGCCACCTCCCTGCCTGGTTGCGCGTTACCCCTACCTCCGTTACCATTACCATTTCCTCTACCTCCACGACCTCACAGATTACCTCCTCGCCCACCTTGTGGACGTCCTCTACCATTATTACCATTTCCCGTGAGTACCACTGCTCTAGAAGGCTGCTGCATGAAAGATCGTAGTTCCTTCACAAAAATTGTTCCTTATGTCCTAAGCTTTGCAAATACTATATATACACAGCTGGTACGCACCTATAAACAGTTCATAATTAATCTTAAATCGGCAGATTTTCCATATTTCCCCAACTTGTCGAAACATCCGTAGAAATTCATAAAAACAACCATAAAAGGGTCTCGAAATGATTACCTTAGTTAACCAAGTGTAAACCTTGAAGAAACACCAATAACTACAAATTTATATCTTTAAAAACCAGCTCCAAACGCAGCTAATAGAAGGGAAAAATGATTGCCACATGTAAGGATTACGTTTCTAGGCACGGGGGTAATGTTTAATGGTAGAAATCGTCAAAAACTAACCTTCATCATACTAGAACTCCGGATTACGTTTCTAGGCACGGGGGTAATGTTTAATGGTAGAAATCGTCAAAAACTAACCTTCATCATACTAGAACTCCATAGGAGCTCTCTCTCTGGTTTGGAACTGAAATGGAATATTTTCATGGCTTAAAACGTTAAATAAGCTGACATATAATATTTTTGACACGACCCGAATTCTGCCCCGGTAGTCCCTAGTAAAACCCTCATAACTTTTTCCTCTGATGTCGGTTTGATATAGGGTTTTATGCGTTGCTAACTAGACTCGTAGGCCTTCGATTTAATGGGTGATAGGCCTACTAACTCTTTTTATATTGGGAGAAAACATTCAAGACATTTGACCCAAATTTTAGACAAAACTTTAAAATGAAACTTACGATAACTTTCGCCAACTTTTATTTTGCCACTTACTTAACTTCAAAACTTGAGATACAACCCTTTGACACTTAAGATATGACATACCACATCATTTTTAATTTATTACCCACCCTCCTTGTCTTTCCACGAAGATACGAGTTAATTTAGACGTTTTGGAAAGTCGGGGTGTTACATCCTTCCCCCCTTAGAAACATTCGTCCTCGAATGAAAAAAAATCTAAGTCACGCGGTTAAGTTTGTCACTATCTAGGAACCTAAGATGCAAAGAGTATAACCTAGGCGTCTCACATGATGACTTAAATTGCTAAGCACTATAGCTCCGCAATAATAGTGCGATCAAATATACAACGACAACAACAATAATAATAAGCACCAATATAAAAAAAATCAGATAGGTATATTACCTCACTGCACCAATATAAACTGATATGCCATCACCATTGGATATGAAACAAGTGAGGATATTTGGATCTCAATCCTCATATTCCCATGTCGCCTCTTCTCTATTCTTGTTTCTCCACAATACTTTAACCGAAGCCACATCTTTGGACCTCAATTTATGGACCTACCGATCTAATATGGCAACTGGAGTTTCCTCGTAGGACAACTCCTCTGTGATCTGAACATCCTCAACTGGGACAACCCGAGAAGGGTCTCCTACGCACTTCCGTAGAATAGATATATGGAAAACTGGATGAACAGATTCTAGCCCCGAAGGCAATTCTAACTCATAAGCCACTCGTCCTACCCTTCGAAGGAACCGGTATGGCCCAATGAATCTTTGACTAAGCTTGCTTTTTTTGCCAAATCTCATAACCCCCTTCATAGGCGTGACTTTTAAGAATACCCAATCATCGACGCAAGACTCTAAGTCCCTTCGTTGCACATCTGAGTATGACTTCTGTCGGCTTTGAGCTGTTAGCAACCTCTCCCGTATGAGCTTGACTTGCCCCAGTTTCTGCTGTATTAAGTCGGGTCCAATCAACCCTGACTCACCAACCTCGAACCATCCAATGAAGGATCTACATTTTCGCCCATACAAAGCCCCATAAGGTGCCATTCCGATACTGGAATGATAGCTATTATTGTATGCAAACTCTATAATACATAAGTGGTCATCCCAACTCCCCTTGAAGTCTAGAGTACACGCCCGTAGCATATCCTCGAGTGTCAAAATTGTGCGCTCAGCCTGGCCATCTATATGAGGGTGAAAGGCTGTACTAAGATTAACCTGTGTCCCCAGTCCTTTCTGGAAGGACTTCCAGAAGTTGGCGGTGAATTGTGCTCCTCTATAGAGATAATAAATATTGGGACACCGTGTAGCCTAACAATCTCCCTAATATAGAGCCATGCATAGTCTTCGGCCGTAAAAGTAGCCCTGACTGGTAAGAAGTGGGCTGTTTTTGTTAGTCTATCAACAATTACCCAAATAGAGTTAAAATTGCGACGCGATCGAGGTAACCCTATTATAAAATCAATATTAATTGCTTCCCCCTTCCACAAAGGAATGGCTATCTCCTGAACTAGCCCAGCGGGCTTTTGGTGCTCAACCTTCACCTGTTGGTAGATAGGACACTGTGCCACAAACTCAGCAACGTCCTTCTTCATCCCGTGCCACCAATATATCTCCTTAATATCATGGTACATCTTCGTCGAACCAGGGTGAATAGAATAACGGGAATGATGTGCCTCTTCCATAATCCGATGCGGAAGCCCTGCAACATTTGGAACACACAATCGACCACTATATCTAAGGACTCCATCTCCTGCTATATCAAATGCTAAAGTCTGTTGATTTTGAGCCTTGGATCTGAGATGCTCTAAGCTAGGATCCTCTTGTTGCCGTGATTTTACTTTTACAACTAGAGATGATACGGCTGTGTCCTGAATTGTTACCCTATTATCTTCTGCCTCTAACAATCTGACTCCCAAGCTAGCTAACTGATGAAGCTCTCGCGCTTGCCCACACTTATCAACACCTAAATATGATAAACTACCCATAGTCCTTCTACTGAGGGCATCAACTACCACATTCGCCTTTCTTGGATGATATAAAATGTCCACGTCGTAATCTTTCAGTAATTCAAGCCATCGACGTTGTCGCAGATTTAACTTTTTTTGTCTAAAGATATTTTGAAGGCTTTTATGATCTGTGAAGATGTCAACATGAACGCCATACAAATAGTGTCTCCAGATCTTTAGCGTATGTACAACTGCAGCCAACTCTAAATCGTGGGTCGGATAGTTCTTTTCATCCTTTCTCAACTGCATTGAAGCATATGCGATAACCTTACCATGTTGCATTAGAACACATCCCAACCCAACACCAGAAGCATCACAATACACTGCATAGCCTTCTATACCGTCTGACAATGCAAGAACTGGTGCTGATGTCAACCTATCCTTCAGCTCCTGGAAACTATTCTCGCAAGCCTCAGTCCACTGGAACTTAGTTGCTTTTTGAGTCAGCTTCGTTAATGGGGCTGAAATTGAAGAAAACCCCTCTATAAAACTTTTGTAGTACCCAGCTAACCCTAAGAAACTACGAACCTCAATCGGAGTCATGGGTCTGGGCCAAGTCTTTACAGCCTCAATCTTTTGTGTATCAACCGCAATGCCTACATCTGATAAAATATGGCCTAAGAAAGCTATAGAGTCTAACCAGAACTCACACTTAGAAAACTTTGCATAAAGTTCTCGGTCTCGAAGAACCTGAAAGACTGCTCGTAGATGATTTTCATGCTCATCTTTTGAATGTGAATACACCAAAATATCATCAATAAATACAATCACAAACAAGTCTAGATACGCCCTGAATATACACTGCTGGGGGATTAGTTAATCCAAACTACATTACCAAGAACTCAAAGTGTCCATATCTTGTCTAAAAGCTGTCTTTGGAACGTCTTTCTCCCGAACTCGTATCTGGTGGTACCCTGATCTTAAATCAATCTTTGAGAAACACTTAGCTCGTTGTAACTGATCAAACAAGTCATCTATCCTCGAAAGGGGATACTTATTATTTATAGTTGCCTTATTCAGCTGTCTGTAATCGATACACATTCTTAGTGAGCCATCTTTCTTCCTTACGAACAACACTGGTGCACCCCATGGTGAAGCACTAGGTCTAATAAAGCCTTTATCCAGCAAGTCTTTCAGTTGATCCTTCAACTCCTTTATCTCAGCAGGAGCCATTCTATAAGGAGGGATAGATATGGGTTGTGTACTTGGTAGGATATTGATAGCAAAATTAATTTCCCGTTCTGGAGGGATACCAGAGAGCTCGTTTGGAAATACATCTAGAAACTTATTAACTACCGGAATAGATAGAAGAGTTGGTGGTTCTGCATCTATATCATGAACGTGAACAAGATGATAAATACAACCCTTGGTAATCGTCCTCTTCACCTTAATATAGGAAATAAACTTACCTTTCGACGTTGCTGTATCACCTTTCCATTCTCGAACTGCCTCTCCTCGAAAGTGGAATCTAACAATCTTTGTCCCGCACTCAACATTAGCATAACAAGACGCTAAAAATTCCATACCTATAATAACGTCAAAATCGACCATCTCTAACTCTACGAGATCTATAGAGGTCTGACGGTCGATAATTCTACCGTGCAACCTCGATAGACTCTACTGGCAACAATAGACTGACCAACTGGTGTAGATACAATAAAGTGTCGATCTAATGACTTTGCTACTATACATAACTTCCCCACAATAAATGGAGTAACATAAGACAGAGTAGATCCAGGATCTATCAAAGAAGAAACACAATGGGAGCAAATAATTAATGTACTTGTCACAACATCTGGTGATGACTATGAGTCTTGTCGGCCAGTTAATGAATACGTACAGTTCTGTCCACTACCAGAACTAGATGCTCCCTCTCTGCCTTCGCCTCTACCTCTACGTGCTGAAGTATAGGGTCCACGCCCTGTAGACTGTGCTGATGAGGAGGAACCTATTGCTGACCTAGTCGACTGACCTATACCACTATGACCTATGGTAGGGCAGTTTCTCCACTCATGCCCCTCCTGTCCACAAGAATAACAACATGTGGAACCCTGTCTACACCTCCCGAAATGCATCCTACCGCAAGTAGCGCAACGCGGTGGGGTTGTCCTAGCCTGGCCTGAACCCCTCCTCTATTGCGAGCCTGATGCTCGTGAACTATCACCTGGGACTGACTGTTCCTGACGATCAAATCTACTACCCTGGAACTGCTGTGGTGGAGGTCTAGGTGGCCTAATAGAATATCGGGGTCTAGGACCACCCAGAAAATCTCCTTGTGAACCAGCGGGCCTAGCCCTCTTCTGTCTTTCTCTCTCGACCCTCTCACTCATATACTGTAAATGTCAGCGATACTCTACACCTTGTGAAAATGTCTATATTGGCGAGATATCCATATTATCATTTAGTGCAACGGTAGAACAAGCATCGATATAGTGTAGGTTGAGCCCTCCCACAAATCTACGCACCCTATTATGCATCGTATCAACAAATGCTGGTACATATCTAGCCAATGAATCAAATTTCAGCCCGTACCCTCGGACACTCATGCTGCCCTATCGGAGGTTCAGAAACTGGTACTCCCGGTCATCCCTAATCTCTCGAGGTAAATAGTGATCTACGAAAGATTCTGTAAAGCTATCCCAAGTGGGAATGGATGCATCTTTTCCCATAGATCTCTTCCAACTCTCATACCACAATACTGCAACATCCCACAATTGAAATGCTGCTAACTCAACTTACTCAGTTGCTGAGGCATGCATGACTTTAAATATCCTATGAAACTGATCAATAAAGTGTTGAGGGTCTTCTCTGCGATCTATCCATGTAAATTGTGGAGGATTCAAGGTAGAAATTCAGGAACTATCGAACTTTCGGGCCCTTCAGAAGGTCCGACAACATCTGGCGCAACTGGTTGGCACTGTGCAACTACTAACTATGCTAACATACTATGCTAACATACATACTGGTGCACAACACATTTATAAACAAGACTTTACTAGACATGGCTTGCAGAGTCCCAAGGATATGACGTTACTCTGATACCAAGTTTGTCACGCCCCAAACTCGAGGGGCGCAACTGGTTGCTAATGCCAAAACTCAGGTCCGACCCGACCCTGCTGAACCATTTGCTACTAGCGCATGGCAGCCTCACACAATCAAGAAAACAAACATGTATATCTCGGCTTAAAACTAAGCCCTCGACCGGCAAGGCCCTGTCAACTGATCTATAAAAGAAACAGCTACTACCATGAGATCATATAAATAAATATCCAACTAGCATAGAAGTCTTGATTGGGCCGTCGAGGCCACCATGATGTCTATACCAAAACTAAAAGCAGGTATATATCATTACGATACATCAAACAACTCACTAGCTTCAGCAAACCAACAACATAGGCTAGTATGGCCATAACGTAGCTATACACCCCACACACTAGTCTGCAAGCTTCTAAGAGTAGTAACGATTAGCGGGACAGGGCCCCAGCCTACCCATAAAGATATATACAACAAAAGGTAACAAACTTCCCAACTCTGGCAGCTCCGAAGGAAAGGGCTAGCCAACGGGATAAAAGTCAATCCTGCTGCTGAGGAGATCTACTCGGTTGTCTGTCAGGACCTGCATGCATGAATGCAGCGCCTCCAAGGCAATGGGGCGTCAGTACAAAATAATGTACAGAGTATGAAAGGCAATAGACTATGAGTAGGTATCCTAATATACTGGAATAATCTGATAAATAAATCAAGGATAAGATAAGTGTACTGACCTGCTCCTAAATCTAAACTTATCAAAAATAATAAAACAACAACCTACCCAATCCCCCATAAGCTCGACAGGTATAAACAGCACACAAGACCACCTACTTAGGCCCCCATAAGCTCGAAAGGTGCCAATCAGCCTATATATCACTATCGGTTGTCCCCTAGCCCCGTAGGTAGTCACATAGCCTTCTTAAGCTTTAATATAGCCCCGTAGGCAGCACATAGCTCTCTTAGGCATCAACATAACTTATAGACAACTTATAGCCCTCTTAGGCAACAACATGGCCCTGTAGGAAGCACATAGCCCTCTTAGGCGTCAATATAGCCCTGTAGGCAACTCATAGCCCTTCTAGGCATCAATATAGCCCCGTAAGCAACTTATAGCCCTTTTAGGCATCCATATAACCCTGTAGGTAGAACATAGCCCTTCTAGGCATAGATCACATTCCTGCAGCTAACCACAATAGCCCCAAGGGAAACAATAACAATCCAATCGCTAAAAAAGAGCAATTTAGTTATAAGCAACCTATACAAATAGCTTCTAAGTCGTGCCCAACACAGGGACGCTACTAATTGAATAAGAATCCCGATAAGGGAGGATTATATCAACTCGAGCAGCCAACAATCAACAATAATGGCTACAAGTGTAACAAGGATAACAACCCAATTACATTGCTCCTAAGCTTTAAGGAAACATGTTGTAAGTAGGGAATTGCCTTACCATACCTTTCCAATGAACACTCGAAAGACCGTAGTTCCTTCACAAAAATTGTTCCTTATGTCCTTAGCTTCGCAAACACTATATATACACAACTGGTACGCACCTATAAACAATTCATAATTAATCTTAAATCGGCAGATTTACCATATTGCCCCAACTTGGCGAAACGTCCGTAGAAATTCATAAAAATAACCATAAAAGGGTCCCAAAATGATTACCTTAGTTAACCAAGTGTAAACCTTGAAGAAACACCAATAACTACAAATTTATATCTTTAAAAACCAGCTCCAAACGCAGCTAATAGAAGGGAAAAATGATTGCCACATGTAAGGATTACGTTTCTAGGCACGGGGGTAATGTTTAATGGTAGAAATCGTCAAAAACTAACCTTCATCATGCTAGAACTCCATAGGAACTCTCTCTGGTTTGGAACTGAAATGGAATATTTTCATGGCTTAAAACGTTAAATAAGCTGACATACAATATTTTTGACACGACCCAAATTCTGCCCCGGTAGTCCCTAGTAAAACCCTCATAACTTTTTCCTCTGATGTCGGTTTGATATAGGGTTTTATGCGTTGCTAACTAGACTCGTAGGCCTTCGATTTAATGGGTGATAGGCCTACTAACTCTTTTTATATTGGGAGAAAACATTCAAGACATTTGACCCAAATTTTAGACAAAACTTTAAAATGGAACTTACGATAACTTTCGCCAACTTTTATTTTGCCACTTACTTAACTTCAAAACTTGAGATACAACCCTTTGACACTTAAGATATGACATACCACATCATTTTTAATTTATTACCCACCCTCCTTATCTTTCCACGAAGATACGAGTTAATTTAGACGTTTTGGAAAGTCGGGGTGTTACAAGTATGCTCCAACCCACCTTATAGTGATGCAAAACAAAATGAGAGGAAATGACAAACATAGACAATAAATAATAATTTGAATCCACTGATCTAAAATTATACAATTCTTCTCCATCTCCAAATCAAAATAATTCAAAAGAATTAATATACGTCAATTGTTAAATGTAAAATTTCGTAGATACCATTGAAGTCTTCTTGTTGTTGGTGTTGTTGTGTTTCAAATGGTTTCTCCCCTTGAGAGCCATCTTGCTCTTTTTCATTTATACTTTCATTATATTCTTTATATCTCTCATTCTTTATCACCTCTTTACAACTTTCCTGTTGATTTTTGTCCAGTGACTGAAAATAGAAAAATTATTTTACAATAAAAAGACCATGATCAATGAATTCGAAAATTTATGTAAAAGTAAAATAAAATCTTACCTTATAAACAAACTTGCATTAATCTTATTAGATAAAATTAACTAGAGGTGATCAATAAATTAAAAACAAAGCAATAGAGGGAAACAATTAAATATATAGAAGAAACGAAAATTACCGTAATGGTAAGTTCAATGGTATTTGAACTGTTCATTTTGCTCTCCCTTATTCCTTGTTGCACATGATAATTTGCATATTTTCCATCTTTGATCGGAAGTTTTAAATTACTCCCTTCGTTCTCCTTCATTTGTCCAGTTTGCATTTCACACTCCCCTTAATAAATATTAATTAAATATTTATCTTACCAAATTATTGTTACTAATAATACTTTGAAATTTTAAATTCGACCACTAATACTCCAATTAATTCTAAAAATAACGACTTATTCATAACAATAAAATTAAAATAATAATTAACATGCAAAATTAATTACTTACCCTCTCGGTCCTCTTAGTATTTGCCTCCGTTGTGTTCTTCAGATTTTTTATTCTTATTGGAATTATCTTTCTCTTTCTTTTGTAATGCAAACCTAAGGAGTGTATACTGTCAAATACAAAAAGAAAATTTATTAATGAATTAATTAAATTGATAATTCATTCTCATACAAAGTGAAATCTTCCCTCCATACTAATGATTTCAAAGTTGAAAAGTAAATAAAATAGTTTTGACCGATTCAAGAAATTTGAAAGAAGAAAAAAAACTTTGACTTATTTTTTCTTTTAATAAAATTATAATATGACAAATATTATGAAACAAAGGAAGGGGGAGGTCTCTTTGTTTTTTCGATCACCATTATGCTTTTCACAAATCAAACTTAATTGGATCAAGAATATATTCATACAAAATTGTAGAACAAAAAACTCCATAAGACATAAAATAATCAAAATCTAGGACTGGACATAGGAAAAATTAATTTTACTACAAATTCAAATAAAGCATAAAAGAGGGAACAAACAATGCTAAACCAAAAAGAGCCACACATATATTTATTAGAGATACTCCATAAAACGAAAAGAACCTAGGAAAAATAAAAAAAAGACACCAAAAAAGAATTGCAAATCTAAGTAGGCATCTCACCAAAAAAAAATTGCAAACCTGCTAATATATTAGCCTGAAAACAAAGAAGTGAAAGAGAATATCCTGTATTTTATAAGTGTACACGAGGATGCTGAGTTGTTCCCTTGAAATTTATGTTTTATGATCTTTTTGAGGTAACTGATTTTAATTTTGTTTGACTATTCTTCACATTCACACTACTAGATAATATTCTCTTCAAATAATTCTCAAAAGTTAATAAGAGAAATTATATTCAGGACTACCTAATTTAATAAGTATATATATATATGCATTAATTGTTTAACTTTGACCAAATGAATTCAAATATCTCTCACAAAGTTAATCCTATTTAATACCCCCTCCGTCCACTTTATAAGAACTTTCACTAATATTTTATGATATATATTTTTTATTATATTGAAATGCAAAAAAAATTCAATTTATAGTACTTTTCGTATAGTTTTTGAATATCTTAATTTTTTGTTTAAAATGTCGAATTTATGTAATCTAATTTAACTTTGAATATTAGTCCAATTGATTTTTGAAAAATGCAACATGAAAATTAAAAGTACACCGAGGTAGTATTTAATTTGAATAGTCAAATTCTCTATAAAAATTTAAGTTGGTCATTAAATTGTGATAGAGGTAGTATTTATTACCTTACAAAAAAAAATGACAAAAGAGACATTTGCAGTTAGTTTTGCTTCAAGTTTTTGAGTTCTATTCTACATGGAAAAAAAAAGATAGAATTAAATGAAGAATTCAATAAATCAGCTTTTTTTCTCTTGTATATATGTTTCGCGTTGACCATTATGTTATTTCATTAAATAGTCGTGTTAGATACTCTAGGGTGAGGATTCAAAAAATAAAATAAAAGACTAATATTGTCACGACCCTAAGTTGGGTCAAGATGAATCCCACTACAGCCTACCAAATGGACAAGCCTAAAACCCAAGTCATAAGATTGCGGAAGACACAAATTATATAGAACATAGGTAATAAAAACGGAAGACAATGATAATGTATATAGAAAGAAGAGTGTGTGTGTGTGTGGGCCAAAAATCCGGCCACGAATCGAAGCAACCAAATTACGAAAAGTAAATTGTCATACTATCCTCTTTTTAAAGAAGATCACTTGCCCGTAAGATGGGTGCAAACATGACTCAATCCGGACCTCAAATGGCCAAATTACAATACTTTTAAGTTTAGGAATTAGGGGATTTGAGGTCGAAAACAAAATTGAATAACGAAATTAACAACATAAATGCATAGAAGAGAGGGAAAGGAAGACACTTACCTTTGAATTGTAGAAATTGACCAAGAACAACTCCAAATTTCCCAAGGTCGAGCTCCCAAAGTAGCTGGGTTCTTTTTGGAAGAAAAAGATGAAGAATGGGATTTTAACCCAGTGATCTTCACCAAAACAGTAAAATTTTTGCTTTAGCGGCCAAATGTTTGCGAAATTGGAGCTCGCCTACAAGGCGTTCTTCGCTTAAGCGGCCTCTTGGTCTCTTAAGAGGACTTCACTTAAGCGATCAACAGTTTGTTTAAGCCATCGCACCAGACACCAGAAATTTCAGATAAAGGCTCAAGTGTTAAAACTTCGAACAAGCCTTCAGAAATTACTCAGAATCCAAATGACACAAACCAAAAGTGCAAACCACTTGGAAACGACATTCCGGACTCAACGAAATCGATGAAACAGACAACTGAGGTTGTTTCGTCAAAATCTTGATAAAAGTCAACACCTTAACAAAGAAACACCATAAAACTCCAAAAAGCTAAAATTTCACCCCGACACCCTTGGGAATCAAGACAAATATCATTCTCTACCAAACTCGGTATTTCGGATCTAACCGCACTGAAGGAATTAGATTCCGAGCATGTTTACAAAGAAATCTGCCCCAAGTTCTACTTTTAGCTAAACTAAAAAGCTCGCACCAACTCTAAATGGAAGTTCGAAAACCCAAACGAATCATCTCACTTGACAAGACCGTTCTGGAGCTGAATGAACTAACAAAATTTTGATCCAACGTCAGAATCTCCAGATGTTGACCAAAGTCATTTTTTTTCAAGCATTAAGCTTCCAAAACTTAAAACTCATACAAAACTCAACCGAACACCTCAAGGAGCATGCCATCCAACCCAACACCACACACAAGCTATAAGGAAGCTACAAAAAGGGGAAAAATAGGAAAAGCACATAGAAAACACAGAAATGACCACAAGGGTCATTACAACAAACACTACTAAAAGGAATTTCGTCCGCGAAAGTAAGACAAAGGCAATACTTGAAGGCTAAAAAATATGAGGATACCAGATCTACATATCAAGATCAATCTCCCAAGTAGCCTACTCGATCGGATGGTGCCTCCACTAAACCTTCACTTACAGGATATCCTTAGACCGCAACTACCTAAACTACCTGTCTAGAATGGGCACATGCTCCTCCTCAAATCTTAAAGTCTCATCAAGATGAACTGATTCCTACTGAAGCACGTGGGACTCATCAAGAACTTACCACCTATGAAACACATGATGGACACTGGATAGAGTTTAAGGTAAGGCTATCTCATAAGCCACCTCTCTTACCCGTCTCAAAAGGAGTGACAAACCTTGGGCTAAGCTTGGCCCTCCTCCCAAATCTCATCACGCCCTTCATGGGTGACATCCGAAAGAACACATGATTACTAACCATGAACTCTTAAGGTCGTAGCCTCCGATCCATATAGCTCTTTAACCTACTTTGGGCAGTATGGAGTCTCTCTTGGATCACACAGACACGATCCATAGAACCTCTCAGTAAGTTGGTGCCTCATGGCCTAACCTTAAAAGCATCACACCAGCCCACTGGAGAACGACATCTCCTACCATATAATGCCTCGAATGGTAGCTTTTATTATATGCAAACTCTTCCAAAGCCAAAGACTAATCCCACTGACCACTAAAATAAATAACACAAGCCCATAACATATCCTCCAAAACCTGAATAGTCCTCTCAGACTGCCCATCGATCTGAGGGTGAAAAGTTATGCTGAGCTCAACCCGAGTACCCAACTTCCACTGAATAGACCTAAAAAAAATGTGAAGTAAGTTGAGTACCAAGGTCTTAAATGATGGATATCGGCACCCATGCAAATGCATTCTCTAAGATAAATCTGAGCCAATCTTTCCAATGCATAGACAGTCTGAACTAATAGAAAGTGAGATGACTTGGTCAACTGATCAAAGATGACCCAAATAAAATCAAAACCTCACAATGTACGTGGCAAGCCTGCTACAAAGTCCATGGCTATACGCTCCCATTTCCACTCAGCAATGGGTATGAGTTAAACCACCTGGTCTATAGTTCTCGTACTTCATTTAGTGACAGTTCAAGCATCTAGCTACAAAAGTTGTAATGTCCCTCTTAATCCCGCACCCCCAGTAATACTGCCTCATATCATGATACATCATCACTATACCTGATATACCGTGAGTTTACGGTATTTCTAATACATTTCACTTACAAGTTGTGTGTGTCTAGGGCCTTTTTGTATTGGTTTTTATGTGTTTATATCATATTTTACATGAAAGATGTTCAGGCGCGGAAGTAAAGAGACAGCTGAAAGAAATGCAGAAAAGGGCTTCTACAAAGGTGATCTACGGACCGTAGGTCCATTGACGCTCCATAGATGGTGGTCGTAGATCAGTAGGCAAGTCATGGAAGACAAATCAGGGAAATCTGACCAGGTGTGGAACCATGGTGACCATTGACGGTCCGTAGATTGATCTACAGACCGTACTGTTGAACCGTAGATTGATACTGTGAGGGTTCCAGTACTTGATTTTTGAAGATTCTAAGTATGGAGCTACGGAGAGGGATTGACGGACCATAGATCGATCTACGGTCCATACTGAAGTTTCGTCGTTTGCTTCAGAGAAGCTGAAATATTTACTAAGTCCTGGCTGACGGAAGGGACTCACGGACCGTAGATCCATTGCGGTCCACCGTAGATCCATTGCGGTCCGTGAGTCAGTCTCGTGGAATGAAAATGCGTGCTTGAAAAACTTTCCTTATTATGTTTGCCTTTTAATTTAGGACTTGTTTTCTATAAATAGGGTATGTAAACCTCATTTTTGGAGATTATTACTTTTGTTCTAGTTCTTGACTTGGGAGATTAACTTGCAACTTTAGCAATTCTTAATTTCCTAAGTTCGTTTTGAAGATTTTGGTGTTGCAATTCAAGTTGAATTTCTGGGTTTATTTTTCTTCTTACGTAAGTTCATAATTCTTTCATCTAAAACAATGAATTGTGTTCATATGATTATGGGTAACTAAACCCCACAACTAGGATTGTGGGAACCATGAGCGATTAACAAAGTATGAATAGTAAATAAGAAATTCTTGAATAGTGTTTTGCATGCAATGATAATTCTTTCGTTTAGAAGTCTTTTTAACGAGTGCACACGTTAGAACTCACCTTGTTGCTACTTGCCGGACCAAGGAGGTAATCAACAAGGAAAGAATTATCAACATAGATTTAGTGTGATACTATCTAATAGGCTAGTGTCGATTGGTGCGAAGTAATAACTAAGCCAAACATCGATTATGATGTCTAATATGAGGTAAAGGTAAGGGTTAGTAAATCAGAAACACGTAGCCGAACCAAGGTGCGGGGTGAAATTCTCTCGATGCCGGACCAAGGATTTAGAGATACCTAACTTATAACTTTGCATATAGTACACTAGGAAAGGATTGCTATTACTAGGATTACTGCGTTATGAGCTTGTGGGGAGCACGTATACCCTAGTTATTTCTCTTATCTTGATAACAACAAAAAATGACTTTTGATTACTGATTACTTATTGAATTCTTACAATTTGTTTCACAAAACCCCCCTTTAATTACTTGTTTCTGGAAGTAATTTGACTAATTGAATATAATTGTTGGTTAAAGTAAAGTCTGAACCATTTTCCTCATGGGATCGACCCCAACCTACAAGTTGGGTTCTTTACTTGATAATGATCGCTTATGCTTCTTTAGATAGTTGTAATTTGAGCGTATCAAATTTTGGCGCCGCTGCCGGGGAATTTGGCCTTTAGATTAATTTTAACTACATTATTGAACTTTGGTCAAATATTTCCTAATTTTACTTTTTCTTTTTGCTTTTGTCTCTCTCAGGTTCTGACTTCAGTGTATGCCAAGCATACGGGGCCAAGGTGAACCACTTACTCTTTACGATCCAGAGTTGAACCGAATTTTGCGAAGAATGAACAATCAAGGAGTTCAAGTTAATTCTATTAGAGGCAACCTAGGTGATGAAGTTGAGTTGCAACCCCCGAGGGTGGTTGGGGGAGACAACCAGGTTCTAGCTGAAGATCATTGGGAGATGCAGTGAGGGTTCATGGCCCACCAGGCCCTCGACTGCATGAAAACTATAGGGGCAACGTAAACATTGCTGACTCAAATGGACCTCTTGTCTTACCCCCTTTGCCTCCGGGTCACACATTTGTAGTGACCAGTAGTTTGATGCAGATGCTTACAACGAGGGGTTTATTCTCGGGTTCGCCATCGGAAGATCCACATGATCACATAGACAAGCTAAGGGCGGCTTGCAAGAGCTGTGTGGGTTGACCAGACTTAGATATGGATGTCATCGGTTTGCGAGTGTTCCCTCTATCACTGACAGGCGATGCTATTGTATGGTTCACTGAGCTTCCTTATAACTCAATATATACATGGGACCAACTGATGAATATATTCTTAGCAAGATATTATCTAGTGTCCAAGAAGCTCAATCACAAAGATAGGGTCAATAATTTTATAGCATTACCTGGAGAGTTTGTGAGTAGCTCTTGGGACAAATTCACTGCATTTGTAAGAGGTATTCCGAATCACCGTATTGATGACGAGTCGCTGAAGGAATATTTCTATTGAGGTCAGGATGACAACAATAAAGCAGTGCTTGATACTATTGCTGGAGGATCGTATGGTAAGTGCACATATGCGCAGATTGCAAAAAAATTGTAGAAGATCTCTCGTAACAATAAAGCATGGAGCACTAGGAGGTCGGATATTGGGAGAAACACATTTGCTGTTCATGTTATGAACAACCAGTCTGCAGAGAAGATTCGTGAGGAGATGGCTCAGATGAGGACCGAGTTGGGGTTGGTATTGAAGCATGTGAGAAGAGGTGTAGAGAAGGTAAATGTTGTGAATTAATTGACTAGAACGCCACCACCAATTGAAGAGTGTTACAATGAAGAGGATGCTTATGCGGTGAATGATCAGACGGGGGTGTTTCCGATCAAATGCCCAAGGATCCAACAAGGAAAATTGGCGCCAGGGTCAAGGAAACCAAGGTCGAAACTATGGCAACTACAACCGAGAGGGTCAATATGTCCGGGATGGGAACTTCAATCGTGACAACAACTACAACCGGAACAACTATGGCAACAGAAATGATCGGGTTGGACCCTATGTTCCCCCTCAAAATCAGGAATCTGGTACTAGGGAAACTGGAGGCAATATGACATGTATTGAAGATATGATGCATAAGATGATGAGAAGGTTTGATGCAACTGATAAGAATGTGAAGGAGATGAGAAATGACTTGTCTGGTATTGGTCAAAAGGTTGATGCCCATATAGTGTCAATAAAACATCTAGAGCAGTAGATGACTCAGTTGTCTACTATAGTGAACCTACGTCAACCTGGCACTCTTCCTAGCAACACTATTCAGAATCCAAAGAATGATGGTCATTGTATGGCAGTTACCACTCGAGGGGGTAAGCAAACCATAGATCCACCTATGCCGTCTGTGGTGGATGTTGAGATTAGAAAAGAAGATGATGTGGTTGAGGTTAGGGAAGAGTCTGAGAATGCGACAGAGAAAGAGACAGAGATATCGCAGAAAGTGGTCCCTATACCTAGACCTCCACCACCTTTTCCACAAAGGTTAGTGAAGAAGATCAAAGGTGGTAAATATCACAGGTTTATTACTATGTTGAAGCAGCTTTCTATCAATGTTCCCTTGATAGAGGCTTTGGAGCAAATGCCTGGGTATGCGAAGTTTATGAAAGTTATGGTGACAAAGAAAAGGTCTGTGAGTTTTGAAGATGATGATAGATTGCAGCATTGTAGCGCTATTGCTACAAGATCCCTTGTGCAGAAGAAGGAAGACCCTGGTGCTTTCACGATCCCATGTACTATAGGGTTGTTACACTTTGC